>JAUZSZ010000115.1:26031289-26042364 GCA_034780575.1 Labeobarbus marequensis | reverse complement strand
CACACACATAAAAAAACATATACACACTCACAATCAGACACTGTGATCTGAGAAACTCAACCTGACTGTTTCAAACCAGTAGTTTCTCCTGGATCAACACACAATCGCACCACAGAAACACACAGCAGCCCCAGCGCCCGATTCTGAAAGAGAGAGAAAGACAGAAAAAAAAAATGAATTCAAATAGAATACATCTAGAAAACATTCCTGTTGGACAAGTATTTCACATAAATATTATAAAGCTATAATTTACTGGATTTTGTAGGGAACACAAGAACTGCAGCACTGGATTTCTTATCCATAGCACAAAATCAAATACAAGGAAAACCCTTTTGGTACATAACACACTGCAAACATACATTCTGTGCTCTCCATTTGTGTTTAGGTAGAAAATATGGTGTACTACAAATTCATCACTTCTTTCTGACATTTTATTGTCATCTTCAGCATTACAGCATCGTATGTGAAGGATAATGCACCGTCAGCCAGTCGTTATTGCAAAATACAGCTTATATAAATATTGAAATTATTGTGTACGCTTATTATCCACAATAACAGTACACTATCCCGCTTACTACAAGGCTGCTATCAAATAAACAACACACTGACTGGCATGAAATATATTAATGCAAGTTGAAATCACTTTCTATTTGTTATTTAATGTAATTAATGTATTTGTTAGATTAATGTAAAGCTTTTACAATAAAAGTAGTCCATAACAATACTGAAAACATTCTGCATAACATGACAAACACTACAACAAAATTCATTTAAATATTATTAATCTGCAAACATGTTAAGATAGAATAGCATGTCTTTGTTTTAAATTCTCTCATACAACTGCAGTCAAATGCAAAAACTTATGTCAGGATTCAAAATTCTCTCTGTGATTCTAGATATATTTGGGACAAAACATCTGCTTGCACAGACATGAAACACTAACAGACTGATCTCTCTCTCCCTGCTTCTATCAGTATCTGCAATATGAGCACAGGCCTACAGAAACTGCTGAACTGACAGAGTGAGAAATAAAATAATTTATGATTTATGTCTTTGATCTCTTATGAATGAATTCCATCTCAAATAACAACAAATATGCTATATCCAATACACATATAAACATCAAACATTATCTCTCAAATTTAAAGGAATATTCCAGGTTATTTTCAACCTCATATTTATGCACCACAGGTGTGTACCATCCAAATGATTAAAGTCAACACAGACAATTTCCTGTAAATCAACTAACATGAAATAAATTTGCAAAAATGTACTTACTGTGATTAAGCTGAAGTTGCATGTTGCAAAACAAAATAAAAAATCTAATAAGGAATCAGTTTAGAATTGATTTTAGTTTCAACAAAACTAAGTTAACCACAGTACTTTAAACTATTTTCTTCAAAACTTAATTTTTTCCACAAGTATACTGCCATTCTGCTCCATTAATTGATATTAAAATATTCTTTGTGGTTTGTGGAACTGCCTATGCAGTGCATGGTCATTTTCTTTGCTCTCTTGGCTGGTCTTTATTGAAGTTTGTTACATTAAAAGAAATAATTTATCAAGTATACATTGGAAAAAATGTCAGGCAACATGGAGTAGTGAGAAAACTTTGCATGAGAAAGAGACAGAAAGAAGAGGATGAATGTGCAGCAGTCAGGAGAATTCCACTCAACATCTGCTTCTCATTCCAACAATGGAGGCCTTTGATTCTCACACACACTCTCTGCTACACGTACTACAGGTGTGTGACGTTCAGACGCCTACATCAGATGAAAATGACGTGGATTTTGGCTTTTTGTGTTAGGGTTAGAAGTTCATAAGGGATTGACTTTTAGGTTTCTAGAAACATTCCCTACACTAGTAGTTAAAAGGAAAGCAGGCAAACAGCCCTAAAATCATATATTCTATGACGTGAATGATTAAAAGTTCTGAAGCCACTTTCTGAAGCCATTAAGCTGAGCAGGATGAAAACAGAACGGAAGAGAGCACTGCATGAATCCACAGTTGTCAGGATGTGTGACGTTATGCGTGACGTTATATGTGCCATTTCTTTGCTGAAAAGATGGAGAAACTTCCTGGATAATTTTTTAAATGAAAACAACCCACACGCATATAAAGTCCCAGTCACAGACAGTTATCATCTGCTATAGTATTAAGGTCTATGTTACGCCTGTCATTCATGTCATCCTGCTACCGCCTCGTTTTGCCTTCAGGGATCAAATCTTACCTTATCTTACTGACTGCTGGAGCGCTGGGGTTTAGTTTTTACGAGCCATCTTACATCATCCACGGCGCTTTAGAGTGGAAATATCTAAAACCCATGCAGACAGAAAAAACTTCCAGCAAAGTTAAGGAAAATTTACTAAGAAAGTTCTGGTAAAAAACTTATAAGCAAACATGGAAGTATGAGAGGTAAGGAAATGCCACTGATAGGTGGAATCCACAAGTCCAGACCTGCTCAGACACTGTTGGTCCACAGTTATTTAGTGTGATTGTAATCCCAGACACATTCCCCTTTTCACATGCACTGAACTGTTTCTTTATGCCACAGCAGAAGACACAACTATAGGAGCAGATCATCTGAACATATCTGTACCCCTGTTATTAAATCCACTGTGTTAAGTTCTTAATTCACTGTAGAAAGCAGATACGTTCTCCTTACACAAAAGATACGGAAGAGACTTTGGCAAAGGAGGGTTTAAAGTCCAAAATAAAAGAATGTAATAAAGGATAAGAAAAGAAGAATCTGGAGTCTAAAAACAGGTGTAAACAGTTCATCCGGAGGTCATTTGATACACTTATGTTTTTTGCTGGCTATGATACAGCTTATTCTAATAACAATAATATTGATTGTAGTGTTTTTTTTTACAAGCAAACATCAGGACAAATCTTTTAGCAATATGTTTTGCCATTATCCAGCTGCAATCCTTTTTTTTATTATTTCATTTAGGGCAAATATAAAGAAAGAAAAATGAACCAGAGAGAGACAAAATATTCTTTGAATTTTATCATCAACCATA
This sequence comes from Labeobarbus marequensis, assembly GCA_034780575.1. Taxonomy (NCBI): domain Eukaryota; kingdom Metazoa; phylum Chordata; class Actinopteri; order Cypriniformes; family Cyprinidae; genus Labeobarbus; species Labeobarbus marequensis. The sequence goes on along the minus strand of JAUZSZ010000115.1, from coordinate 26,039,341 downwards.
TTAAAAAAATACAAACCTATACAAAGGACATCAGAATGAAGTGATGTGCTCACAATGTCAATCAGCAGTAAAACCGTAGGAGTTTGGGCTAATTCAGCTGTGGTCAGGATGGAGTAAGATGACTTTCAATACCATGACCTAATTTCATGTTAAACCACACCTGTATGAATAATTACTAAAAAGATCATAGAGTCATATTTTTTTTGTCTTTGAACTTTGGCTTCGAAGCATTAAGATAATTTAATGAAGACTTTAAGACAAAATAAAAGACAGATTTAATAGATGGTTAGATGATTATTATAGGGAACATAAGTAATCTGTCAGAAACAAAAGAAGATGACATCTACACCGGTCATGTACACTACACAAGTTTGAGGTAAGATTTTGAAAGAAATGAATACTTTTATTCAGAAAGGATGCATTATGATCAATAGTTACAAGAAAGAAATTGATGTCTTATTTTAAGTTTTAATGTGTAAGTTATTTTAAATTGTAATAATATTTCACATGTTTTTAACTGTATTTTTGTAGCTTTGGTAAACACTACAGAATACTTTCAAAAACATTTTTAAAAATCTTACTGATCCCAAACTTTTTAACAGTTTACCTGTAAATTTATAGTTATGATTCCTCATATCTACACATTATGGTCAACATTGCTTTTGTTTTATTAAAAACTCCTCTAGCAACTCTGGTGCCATGTGCATGTAACGCTGTGTGGTGAACCGATTCTGAGTACATGCATCATAAGATTACTTTGATTTATAAACATCTTTAAAAGGATGTTTAATGATTGCGTATCCAGGGCTACTGGCTGCATCTAGATAGGAATCATAATAGTACCACTGAGCACGACACTGAACCCAAAGTAATGTCTTTACCACTAAACATTTATACAGCCTCTTCACTGTTATTCTGAACAACCCAAGCTCATTAATAATATCAAGTCAGATGATTTTATACAGAGACTATATTAACTAAAATATTTTACAGTACTTGCATCCATTCGATACAACTGCTAGACAACAAACTCTGCCATACTAGCACACAATGATCACTATAACACAGCTGTTGGAGAGGCAAATAATAAAGGCAACACAAAGAACTACACACAAACCACATTAAAAGGACCAAGGGGCTGCACACGCAATAACAACAAACCTACAAACAATAGCCGTGTCAGCTTAACTTACCCAAGTGAGCCGGTAAACTAATCCATCTCTACCACTCCTATACTGCCACCGAGACGGCCAATCGGAACACAAGCTTTCTTTTAAAATGTTAAAAAGTTGCACCAAAAAAACATGTCATGTGAGAGATACGGTTTCTTCAAACACGCAGCAGTTCACGAGGCGTGAGATCATGAAGTCATGCTCATGCAGGTGCACAAGAAAGTTCAATATCTTTGTCTCATAATTGATCAAGTTTACATAATTGATTCTGCTATTTTTCCTGTTTGTTACTGTGAAACTGCTTTGAAACAATCGGTATTGTATAAAGAGCTTTATAAATGAAGGTGACTTGAGAACCTTTTGGAAAAATAATTCACTTGAGGATTCAGAGAAGGTCACACTGACATCACACTAAACTCACCAGCAATAACTGGATTTCAATATCTTTCTCAACAGCATTAATTAGGCAACCTGAAACCTTGTGTTTACAGTCCAGATACATAATCATGAAACATTCGTTAAGGGACATTTCCAAGTTAGCATAATCAGATGAGCCATTTTCTCCAGAATCACATGGATGGGTTAGACCAGAGGTGACAGAGGAATCTTTACTCTCTCAGGAGAAATCTTTTTTTAGAACATTTATTCTAGCTACCTTCAGGCAAATAAGACTTCACGAACACACCCACAAACATGCATACATTTAGACACACACACATGAAGAGCAGCTCAGCAAAGAAAACATCCTGAGGTTAAAAAAAAGAAAAGGAAACGAAACAAAAGGAGAGCAGAAAATGCTTCCTGGCACCAAACCACCACAAACAAACACACAAAGCAAATTTAACACTATGCCCAGCAAAACTAGACCTCATTATTCTTCAGGGCACGACATGAGAACACACACAGGATGTGACTACAGATTGACTCCGCATCAAAGCAAACACACTGACAAATCTTCAATGACGACGTCAATTTGACACGTACGACTGGAAGGATGGAATCCTGCTCTGAGTAAAATCGCAAACACTTTGAGATTCAAACAATAAAATTACATAAACTTAACTTATTATGAGCGATCTTTGAAAACATAAATTGTTTTAGTCCAGATTTGAGCTTGTTAAAAGAGAAAAACTAAACTAAATGTCAGAAACTGATTAACAACTCTTTTTAATAAACTCAAAATTAATTTGATCTCTTAACATGTTATTGTTGAGGGGCCACTGAAACGATCCCCCTGCTGGTAACAAACGGAAAGAGGACATAAACCTTTCCAGAGACCTACACCTCAACCTTACGCATTAAAGATTTTCAATGCTTAGAGAAAATCACTAACACAAGAGAGGATAAATGTGAGACCCTTAAACAACAGTCGGTGTAGAGTTGCACTGGGCTAATATTAAACCCACCCTGACCGCAAAGAGGAAATTGTGAACATTCCTGAATCCAAAAGAGACAAGGAGAGAGAGGGAGAATAAGAATTAATCTTTTCCGATTTGTGTCGTGTTGTGACGCAATTAACCTACATGTTCCATTGAGATTGACATAACTTCCTGATGATTTGGGGTCCCTATGCTGTGCATATAAAAATTAAGAGTAGAGTAATTTCAAAATTAATCTATTAATGTCAGTGATTGTTATTCAACAAAGTAAACCTACTATTTATGTTGGAGTCAATTTTAACACATTGTCAGAAAAAAAAAATACAATAACAAAAATAAAATATATTCTAAAAAAAACAACAACAACTGACATCTATCAACGTACACCAACCACACAAATGTAGTATTCATATTTAATATTTAACATTTCCAAAATCTCAAACTTACATAACATTGTCATGACAGACTTGTGAAACACGTTTTACGAAACATGAATTTTTGTTTATATTAGGGCTCACAAAATTAAATTTCAGTACCCAACATCTAAATTTTAAGAATGTTTATGAGATACTAAAAATGGTCTCTGGGTTTCTCAGACCCATAAAGATGTAAACATGCCCATAATGCTCTAAAATTCTGTCTAGATGGGCAGCACATCAGGTTTTGAGACACATCCAATGGGTCTTATTACAGCAGACCTTAACTTGGACAAACCCCGCATAACCCCCAGGGTTATGTAGGCCATTGAGCTGACTGGGTACTATAAACCAACCCAAGTACCAACACATTACTCCAAAAATAGCTAGTGATTGCCATATTATGGTCTAGAAGTAGTTTTATGACCTAAACATGGATGTGAGCAGAACAAACATAGTTTCCGCCAAAATCTGTATAAGTTGCCACTATGAAACAATGTAAGAAGCTTTCACAATCTTGCCACTCCGTTGTGAAACATCTCATAACGTGGTGACTAACGCCAAGTCACCAAAGTTTTACTATAGTAAAATTTACTATAGTAACTGGCTTCTTGGTGGAAACTATCGTTACCATGGTAAATTTGCAAGGCAGAATGCAAACACACTGCTGTGTTTTGGTCAAGCTCCATCGGATCTAGCGTGCGCGAACGCGTGTGTGTGTGATTCTGCGGGCCAGCGCTGCCACGTAGAAGAAGTTATTTGGGAAATTCAAGGAGACTAAACCCTCTCTTAACCCTGGCACCCATACAGACGAAATACTAAAGTTAAAACAACAAAACTCACCTTCTTTGTGATTATAATTCCGCGTATTCCCAAACACACCTTCTTCCATGTAACTCTACCGCGCTCGCCAGTCTAGCACATAATCCCGAGCTGCGAACTCAACCCCATCGGGCTCCCCAACACTCACAAATCACTATACATGTGGAGGGAATTTCCCAACCGTCTGTAGGAGGGGTGACAAACTCCAAAGGAATCGGCCGGAAACACGTCTGCTACACGGCGCCTCTTTCCCTCAGTTTTTGAAAGCAACGCAGCGGCTGTGCTGTCTTTGGGCGGTCGAGGTGTTTACATTTAACCAAGCGTGGACAAAAGACCACCCCTCTGCAGCTGACGTTGGTTGTGTCCACGGCTGCTCAGCATACCTTTCCCTCAGCCTGCAGGAGAACCGACGAACCCTGATACTAAAGCGAGGGATTGCGTTATGAATATTAATGAAGTCCTGCAGACGTTGCCTAGTAACCCTCCTGGAGCGTCCAGTCACGTAGCTACATTAATATTCATGAACCAAGCCTTCTCCACGGCAGGATTCCCCGATTCGCCAGCGGTCTAGCGCCCTTTGCGTTGCAGCCAATCACGTATGCGTTTTAGTTAAACGTCACGTTACGTGATTAATATTCATTAACCAAGCCCTCGCCCTAGTAGCCTGCTGAGAACTGGAGCTCTTTTGCGCATGTAGCCTACTTGAAATTTGGAAAGCTGTAACTGAGGCGGGAGTGGACTTGAATAACCGTGCAGTGTTGCTAAATCATGGACATACACAGTTCCCTTGCGCACAGAGTGACTTTATTTTCTGCGTTTTGTTTTTTCCCAACTTTGTCATCACTCTTTGTATTTTAAATGTGCAGACCCAGACATAATTATGAAACACTTATGAATTTGCTTGGGGACTGGGAGAGTGGAGATCTTCTCAGAGAATTTGATTGGTCAAAAACCTGTCTAGAGCAGGATGAGTCATCAATACTTTGGTTCATTTTTTTTCTAGAAGAGAAAAAAGAATCTAAATATAGGCTAGCCTACCAAAAGTGAATTTGTCAGTGTTTAATTTAGGAGGAATAGAATCATGACAGAAAGGTTGTGAACAGAGTTTTGGATGGAGCAATTAGGGTTAAGGTTTCTTTTTCTAAACTGTTTGGATTGGGATTACCCAGGTTTATTGATTACACCGGAGTTAATATAAACCTTTGCTAAGTGAGAAGGTGTGAAGGGGAAACAAAGTGAAGAGAACAAATTGAGACGGTTTCAGGTCATGACCCTGTGTGAGATTCTCAGGAGTGTGAGAACACACAGGCTCACTGATGGAGTGAGTGTTTGTCCTCATTCTAGCTGTGTGAACGTGAGGCCCAAATATGAGATTCCACATGATCAGTCCTTGATGTTAACACAATCACCCAGTAACAGAGGAGAACAAGAAGAGCAGAATATTTTTTGTTTGTTTGTTTGTTTTAACTAAAGTCTTAGAACTGTAAAAAAAGTGTTTTTTGTTAACTGAAATACAGCTAAAATAAAATCAATCAAACTGAACAGAAATATTCATTGAAATAACAAAAGTTAAAGTTGAAGTAATTACTAAAACTAAATCTGAAATAAATGAAATCTTACACAAATTTTTCCACAGTGTTTAATGTAAACACTTTAACAAAAATATGAGCAGCAGCACATTTCTGCTTTACATTTAAGCTCTTTAGAATGGCTTGCCCCGCATAGACTTCCATTATAAGAAATCTGTCAGATGTTTTTACTTGCATGACACACTGTATCTATCTATCTATCTATCTCTCTCTCTCTCTCTCTCTCTCTCTCGCTCTCTCTCTCTCTCTGTCTCTATATATATATATATATATATATATATATATGCATATATATACACACACAGACCTAGTGTTTCTTTAGTTCTTTGTGAGTGGTTGAATGGTTGTCTGTTTGCCTGTGGTTTTTAGCTTGTTTGTTCAAGTTTTTCCAAGAAATACCTGCATATAAATCCTTGCGTCTGCCTGTTTTCCCCAGCTTCTCCACAACGTTACAGTTTTTGACTGGCATGTCTCTTTGACTTGTGCATCTTTGAGCCTATATTTAGTATAAGTAAAATACTTAAGTACTGTTAAAATCAGATACTCTAATACTTTTACTCAAGTTGTTTTGGAATTGGTGACTTGTAACTTGTAGTGGAGTAATTTTCACTGTAAGGTATCTGTACTTTTACTCAAGTATGGTTTTCAGGTACTCTTTACACCTCTGAGAGTTTCAGTTTGGTTTTATCTTGTGCAACATGGGATTTCTCAGAAATGTACCCTGTAAAGCCTGACATATCAGATAATAATCAGAAAAATCACATTTTTTGAATTTGCATATGTGTGTTTTGTTGAGTGTCATATTTGCTTCATCAGGCTTTTATGGCTCATATATTCTGATATAGTGAGAATATGGAGGAAAACAGCTCAGTTTAATTCAGATGCTCAGACTGAGCAAAAATACTCATATTTTTCAGGGAAACGCACTGAATGCTGATATTTCTATGATGAAATCATATGTAAATCAATGAGATCTTTATAAAAGTACAGCAGATACTGACATGAAATGATCTTAATATCAGTTCATCTCTCTATATCTCCAGTAATATGTCATAGTAAGAAGAGATTGAAATGATCCAAACATATACAGTGCTGTTCAAAAGTTGGGATCAGTAAGATTTGTAATGTTTAATTTATTTGATCAAAAATACAGGGGAAAAAAAACAGTAATGTTGTGAAATATTATTTCAATTTCTAATATTGGTTTTCTGTATTAATATACTTTAATATATAATTTATTTCTGTGATGCAAAGCTGAATTTTCATCAGATTGGCTGTCCCCAGACTTGAATGGTAGTGCATATTGTAACACATGATTTTGAATAAATGCTGTTCTTTTTAATTGTTTTATTCATAAAAGAATCCTGAAAAAGTACAGGTTCCAAAAAGCAGCACAACAATGATAATAAATCAGCATATCAGAATGATTTCTGAGGATCATGTGACACTGAAGACTGGAGTAATGATGCTGAAAATATAGCTGCGCATCACAGAAATAAATTACAGTTTAAAGTATACTAGAACAGAAACTGTTCTTTTAAATTGCAATAATATTTCACAAAACTACATTTTTTTTCTATATTTTTGATCAAACAAATACAGCCTTGATGAGCAGAAGAAACTTAATCTAATCATGACGAACTATACATCATTGGAAAGGTCTGAGACTCACTAATAGATATTTTACCACTGTTTTTTTTTTTGTTTGTTTTGTTACAAATTATGTAGGAACAGTAATAGATGAATTTATGACAAGAGTTCACCTCAAAAATCAACATCATAACAGCAGTTCTGACCTTTGTCACAAAAAGTATTCCTTCATTACCTTTTTCTTTATCACACTTTAGAAATCATCATAAATTATACATCAGTTAAAAACTTAAAACGTCAAAATTCATCTTGTGAAAGCCATTTTAAAATCAAACATTGCATTACCATGGAAATGGTACATCACAATCATATTACAAAATGTTTTCATTCATGAATTATAACAATTTATGTTTGGATAGTGCATATTCATGTCTACGTTCAGAAATGTGGGTGATAGTTAAAGGGTTAATTTATTTGAATTTAAACACTTATTTCACTGCCAGTTTGTGTTATTACAATGGTTTCACTTCATAATAGTAATAACTCTAAATTGGAAGCATTTATGAGAGAAATTACTGTGCAATACCAATTACTTCCCATAAAAAGTGGTCATAATATATTAAATGTTCAGTCATAACAGAAGCAGCGGAGAGATATTAAATGGGAAAGTTGTAAGATGAATCAGAGGACAGACTACAGGCTTGAGTTTCCTTACGTCTTCAGGAAGGTGTAGTTTCTGGAGTTTGTGTGAGTCTATTTGGATCGACTGGATCATCTGTATATATGCAGAGTCTCACGGTTTAGTTTGTATCATTGTGTTTTGTCAGCTAATTACATATTTAAGAGGAAAACACTCTTTATTTGGTAACAAACATTTTAAACTCTTTCTTTTTTTTTTTCTTTTTTTTTCTTTTTTTTCCCTTATATTGGCCATTTTACAGAATTGGTCTAAAGTAAGAGTTGGAAATGTCTTGAAAAAATGTATTTTTCCCAAAAGAAAATTTATGTACAGTGGGTACGGAAAGTATTCAGACCCCCTTAATTTTTTTTCAATTTTTTTATGTTGCAGCCTGATACTACAATT
>JAUZSZ010000115.1:25965922-25979487 GCA_034780575.1 Labeobarbus marequensis | reverse complement strand
TTTCTGCTCCTCCATCTGTTCCTCCTATAAAAATATGGGGCTCGTGAGCCCCGGTGCTCGGTGTAACCGGTGATCTTCAGGACGGCGACTCCTCTAACGGACCAGGAGAAGCGCAAGCAGATCAGCATCAGAGGGATCGTCGGTGTGGAGAATGTGGCAGAGCTGAAGAAGGGCTTCGACCGCCACCTGCACTTCACGCTGGTCAAAGACAGGAACGTTGCTACGCCGCGCGATTATTATTTCGCGCTTGCGCACACGGTGCGTGATCACCTGGTGGGCCGCTGGATCCGAACACAGCAGTTCTACTATGAGGCCGACCCGAAGGTGAGTCCAGAAAAAAAATAAATCTTAAAAAAAGGGCCAACTTTAGTTTGAAATTTTTATCCACAGCTAAAATTAATTGTCGAAATAAAATTAAATTTTGAAAAAATGTAATTGTATTACGTTAACAGTGTAGGCTATTTATTCTTTTATTGGAATATAAGATAGATATTTTCACGTTAACTCAAACGTATTGGTAATAAAAAAAATTTAAAAATTGGTAATTTTTTGTTACTTTTAATTATTATGGCATAGGTTGTAGTGAAGCTGTCAGTCAGGTTAATGAAGTCAGGTGCTTAGCTAAATCTTACATAATGCATTATAAGTAATTTTATAGATTCAAATAATGTATTTGTTCCAGTTGTTTGTGATTGTTCAGACTGTCATGACAAACCTGGATATATATAAGAGAATTTTACATTTATTAAAAAAAAAATATTTTAGTGTACTTACCGTGATTTCCAGTCCTGGAAAAGTTATGAAAAATCATACAATTTTAAAATGTCTGTTGTAAAAAAAAATGTTTCTAGTTATGCACAGCTTAAGTAAGATTTTTATTTTTATTTTTTTTGTAATAATTTAAATTTAAAAATAATTTGGCATAATTTGCACCCAAGGCATAATCCAAGAATGCTCTGTTTGATTTTTATATTGTTAATATTTCTGTGTGCTTCAGCGTGTATATTACCTGTCACTGGAGTTCTACATGGGTAGGGCGTTCCAGAACACCATCATTAATCTGGGTCTGCAGAACGCCTGTGGTGAGGCTATCTACCAGGTGAGAAAGGACTAAACACTTGTCCATCCATCTGTGCATCTGGCTTTGTGTAAATCTCACTTTTTCCTTGTATCTGGGGTTGGATATGGAGGACCTGGAAGAGATGGAAGAAGATGCTGGATTAGGGAACGGAGGGCTGGGAAGATTAGCAGGTCTCTCTTGCTCTCTCTCTCTCACACACACTATACAAATAATAGACCATAACATAAGTTAGCAATATTTACTGTGTGTACACGATCCACAGCTTGTTTTCTCGACTCCATGGCGACTCTGGGTCTGGCTGCTTATGGATATGGGATCCGATATGAGTATGGAATCTTCAACCAGAAAATCAAAGATGGCTGGCAGGTGAATTCACCAAGATTTCCTTAATTTATTAATTAAAAAAGTTCTCGTGTGCAAGCTTCTGATGTCCTAATACAGTTTATTATAGTAGTTCTGACCCATATAACAAAAATATATTTGTGGTGTATTTTTAAACATATTTCAGAATACAAAAAAATGCCAAAATTTATCATTAATAAAGATATATATTTAAAATAAATATATTTTAGATCAAAGAAATGCACTAATATAAGATATATATTTAAAATAAATATATTTTAGATACATTTTAGTTACTTATATTTTCTCAAACATTTTTATATGTTTTCAGATATATTTTAAATGTATTTCAGAGTACAAAAAGTGTCAAAATATATTGCTAATATAGATTTAAAAATGTATTTATTTATGAGTTTAGGTTTTAGTTATTTTGTAGGACAGTGTCTGCATAAAAATCAATGTTAATGGGCCAGGAGTCCACTGCGTTTGTGGTCACTGGCCTGGTGCATGTGAGCTTTTCACAAAGCTGATAATACTGCACCAATAGGGATCTCGTGCCAGCAGTAGTAGGTTGATAAGAAACAGCAGCTCGATTTATTTGCAGAAGGACAGTGATAATGGTGTGTTTGTGCAGTGAAAACGCTTATTTTAAAAAATGCACACACTTGAACTTTAAACTGCCCTAGATTTGAGTACTATGTTCTCCAGTGCAGACCGGCACTGGTGTCCTATTTCATCACCTCTGTATCATTGTCTGTTAGGCTGAGGAGGCGGATGATTGGTTGAGGTACGGTAACCCCTGGGAGAAAGCCCGTCCTGAGTTCATGCTGCCCGTGCATTTCTACGGCCGTGTGGAGGAAGAGGATGGGAAGGAGCCAAAATGGGTCGACACACAGGTATCAACACAGTTAAATAAACAAATAAATACACACTGAAAGGATAGCGGTACCCTGGCCAGGTTAGTAAATCATGTTTGTTGTGTAGGTGGTTCTTGCCATGCCGTACGACACGCCAATCCCTGGATACATGAACAACACAGTGAACACTATGCGCTTGTGGTCTGCACGTGCACCGAACGACTTCAACCTGCGAGACTGTGAGACATTCACACAACAGAATACCAACCCATATTAACTGCAGACATTTATGTGTGATTTTATATAAGACAAACATTATTAAAATATCTTTTTACTAAAGTCAAATTCAGAATTAAAATGTACCCCATTTCCTGATCTTATTGTGAAGGATTCATCAGTGCATAGTATTCTGAAGAAAATGCATTTGTCTTAATTTTTCTTTATTTGTCTGTTTTCAGTTTAACCAGTATTTATCAATTCAATGGATTCAATGGATGCTAATTAATGTTAAATATTAAACTGAACTCATTTAAATTACTAATTTAAATAACCAGTCAATTTAACCAGTACTTAACGATTTGGAATTAATTTAAATTAAATTAAATTAAAATAAATTAAAAATTACTATTAAATATTAAAAATCAAATCAAATAAATATTTTTAGGAACCTGAAATAAGTGCCACTGGAATTTATATGTAATAATTTAATGATGGATGTTTTGTTTTCTTTACACAGTTAATGTTGGTGATTATATTCAAGCAGTTTTGGACCGTAACTTAGCAGAAAACATTTCCCGTGTACTCTATCCAAATGACAATGTAAGTTTTTTTTCACCTTTTTAGTCTGTGTGCTCAGGCAGATTGAGGTTTAAATGGCTTTTCTGCATTCATACGGCATTAGTCTGCATTAATTATTGTGTGCAGAAAATTAGGTTTCAATTATCCAATGTAAGTGCATCAGATGTTTAATCTCAAATCTGATTTCACATGAGATTTTAGCCCAAATACACTCATTTGTAGTTTTTTGACACTGCAGTTTGTGGGTGTTGTAGTTCTTTGAAGGAAAGGAGCTGCGGTTGAAGCAGGAATATTTTGTGGTGGCAGCGACTTTACAAGATGTGATTCGGCGCTTTAAGACCTCAGAGAGGAACTGCTCTGGACCGTTGTCATTTGATAGCTTCCCTGATAAGGTCTGTTTTTCGCTAAACACATTTACACTAAACATCTCGATTGACCCAAAACAAGCATTCCACACTGTTATTCTGTTGGCACTTACCACCCACGCTAGTCACTACATTAGTGCTTTGCATTATGTTATGAACTTTTAAGTACTTGTGTGATTCTGCATGTGTGTTTGTCAGGTGGCCATCCAGTTGAATGATACTCACCCTGCTATGGCCATCCCTGAACTGATGAGGATATTTGTGGACATTGAGAAACTAGACTGGGACACAGTAAGATTTAAGAATAATTTATGATACACTAATTTGAATAGTTTTAGTTGTAGTTAACAACAACAACACTAGTTAGGGTCAGTTGTTTTGTTTTGTACATTCATCTTGTGTCGGTTTTGTCAAGGCAATATGATTACTGAAATGAGTTCTTCTGTGTGAGTATCTAGGCCTGGAATATCACTAAACAAACGTTTGCGTACACCAACCACACGGTTCTGCCTGAAGCTCTGGAGCGCTGGCCAGTGGAACTGATGGAGAAACTTTTACCCCGACACCTGCAGATCATATACAGGATCAATCAAATACACCTGGATGTGAGTACACGTACACCCAGACTCAGGAAAACTCTGCATTTACTTTATTATTTATGAGCCATTTTCCAGTTGAAGACAGCTCTTACATAGAGGATTTGTCAGTTTAAATTTGTCCTCAAAGTAAACCCACATGCACACTTACATTTAGTGCAGACACCAAATTAATGTTTTTGTATGTGTATGTGTGTATGTGCACGTGTGTGTGTGTCTTTGTAGCATATAGCATCTCTGTTTCCAGATGATATGGATCGAATCCGCAGGATGTCTCTGATCGAGGAGGAAGGGGGAAAGAGAGTAAACATGGCTCATCTCTGCATTGTGGGCTCACACAAAGTCAATGGAGTTGCAGAGATTCACTCCGACATCATCAAAAGAGACGTGTAGGCCTCTCTATCTCACATGCGTACAGTCCTACTACATCCCACTGCTGATGTTTTCTCAGCTGAATTTAAATTTGATCATTTAGATTCCAAGACTTCAGTGAGCTGGAACCAGAGAAATTTCAGAATAAAACAAACGGCATCACACCACGACGCTGGCTGCTCCTCTGCAACCCAGGACTCGCTGATCTGATCGCAGAGGTCCAACACACGTTTTTCGTTCATTTTATAACACATTTTGCCAGTTGATGTTTTTTACGTGTTTCATTTGTGTATGTTTGTAGGCTATCGGTGAAGAGTATGTGAAAGATCTGACTCACCTGCAGAAGCTGAATGATCTGGTTGATGATGATGCTTTCATACGAGATGTAGCCAAAGTCAAACAGGTTTCATATTAAATTTGTAGATCTTGGTAATCTAGGAGTTAATTTCTTTTTTCTCCTCTTTATATGTGACCCTGGACCTCAAAACCAGTCATAAGTAGTACAAGACTATTTGTATCAATAGTCAACAATACATTGTATGGGTCAAAATTATCGATTTTTCTTTTATGCCAGCATTCATTAGGATATTAGGTAAAGATCATGTTCCATGAAGATATTTTGTACATTTTTGATTAGTAACATGCATTGCTAAGGACTTAATTTGGACAACTTTAAAGGTGATTTTCTCAGTATTTAGATTTTTTTGCACCCTCATATTCCAGATTTTCAAATAGGTGTATCTCGGCCAAATATTGTCCTATCCTAACAATGATGTATAAATCTCAATTTCAAAAAATTGACCCTTATGACTGGTTATGTGGTCCATGGTCACATATAATTGTTTACTACTTTTGAGGTTTTCTGTGGGCATTTCTGACTCAAATGAATGAAATTAGTCAAAAGATTTGTTAATTTTAATTCTAAGTAAGTTCAAGTTAATTTTTTTGACACGTTTTTTTTGTGTGTGTAGGATAACAAGCTGAAGTTTGCGCAATATTTAGAGAAGGTGTACAAGGTGGACATAAATCCCGCATCCATGTTTGATGTCCATGTGAAAAGAATCCATGAATACAAACGACAGCTGCTCAACTGCCTCCACGTCATCACCATGTACAACCGTATGTACAGAAAACAAACACGCACTCGCACATATTGATTAAGCTGTCATTTTTATGTTTTTCAAAATACTTTTCCCTATGTAGAGACTCCTTTAAGTAAACAATGAAAATTCTGTCATCACTCATTAATCTTTGATTCTTTTCTTCTGTGCAACACAAAATAAGATACTGAAGAATGTTCCAACTGTTTCACACACAGGCATCAAAAGGAGCCCCATTAAACCATTCATACCACGGACTGTGATTATCGGTGGAAAGGTAAAACAAACAACCTTTCCAAACACACTCACATGCACTGATTTGCAATATGTACATGTTCAAAAGGTTTGGGGTCCGTGGATGTTTTAATGTTTTGTCAGCAGTCTCTTATACTCACCAAGGCTGCATTTCTTTGATCCAAAATACTGTAAAAACAGTAATATTTTGAAATCTTATTACAATTTAACATAAGCATTTTATATTTTAATATATTTTAAAATGTCATTTATCTTTGTGATGACAAAGCTGAAGTCCATTACAGTCGTCAGAGTGACATGATCCTTTAAAAATCATTCTCTTATGCTAATTTGGTGCTGAAGAAGCATTTCTCATTATTATCAGTATTGTGCTACATAATATTTTTGTGTAAACTGTGATACATTTTTTTTTTCAGGATTCTTCGATGAATAGAAAGTTCTACAGAACAGCATTTATTTGCAATACAAATCTTTTTCTAGCATGAAAAAGATGCTACTGCAATGCTTGTACTGCAACTTTTGATAAATTTTATGCATTCCTGCTGAACAAAAGTATTAATTTCTTTCAAAATAAAAAATATTATTAACCTCAACCTTTGAATGATAATGTATGCTTTACTACGTATGTTTATGCAGGCTGCTCCTGGATATCACATGGCAAAGATGATCATTAAGTTGATCACCTCTGTCGCTGATGTTGTGAATAATGATCCTGTGATCGGCCGTAAACTGAAGGTCATTTACCTGGAGAACTACAGAGTGTCACTTGCAGAGAAAGGTGACATACACACTCACAACGAATATGAGATTGTTTGTGTATTGATGGATAAATTTATGATTATCTGTGTTTTATGTGCAGTGATTCCAGCTACAGATCTGTCAGAACAGATCTCCACTGCAGGTACAGAGGCTTCCGGAACGGGGAACATGAAGTTCATGCTGAACGGAGCGCTGACCATTGGCACTATGGATGGTGCCAACGTGGAGATGGCAGAAGAAGCAGGAGAAGAAAACCTCTTCATCTTTGGCATGAGGGTGGAAGATGTGGCAAAGATGGATAAAGAAGGGTAGGGAGTGAGACGAAGAGATTAAATACATGGAAATGGATGCCGAGTAAATGTCATGCTATCTTTGAAGACATTAACCATTCCTTTGTGTGTGTGTGGGTGTGTGGGTGTGGGTGTGGGTGCAGCTATGATGCATTACAATATTACGAGAGTCTTCCGGAGCTGAAACAAGCCATAAATCAGATCAAAAGTGGCTATTTTTCACCGAAACAGCCTGAGATGTTCAGTGATATCATCAACATGCTGTTCCATCATGATCGGTAAAACACAATTACACTTTCTTTCTCAAATTCTTACCCTGCAAACTCTCTCACGCTCTCCGAAACTGTCCCCCCAGGTTTAAAGTTTTCGCAGACTATGAGTCTTACGTCAAGTGTCAAGAGAGAGTCAGCGCTCTGTATAAGGTGAACATTATCAAACACATTTTGCCTAAAAAACATGTCAGAGATTCAGATTGCTTAAAGGGATAGTTCACCCAAAAATGAAAATTCTGTCATCATTTACTCACCCTCAAGTAGTTCCAAACCTGTATGAATGTCTTTGTTCTGCTGAACACAAAGGAAGATATTCTGAAGAATGTGGGAAACAGAGCAGTTCTGGGGCACCATTGACTTCCATAGTATTTTTTTCCAAAACAGCCTGGTTACAAACTTTCTTCAAAATATCTTCCTTTGTGTTCGGCAGAACAAAGAAATTCATGCAGGTTTGGAACTACTTGAGGGTGAGTAAATGATGACAGAATTTAAATTTTTGGGTGAACTATCCCTTTAAGGCTCTGTGATTATATTGTCTGGGACTGAGAAATTGCAAGGCATGTTTACAGTAATCAAACATAATTAAATAAATAATAACATAATAAAATAACACACTATCATTTGCTCTGTGTACATATTGTGAATTATGAAATGCATTTTTGTGCCCTTTTTTTGTCCAATGCATAGTATAGTTTTTAATTATATGAACTCCTTACTTGGAGTTATCAGTTGTCATTTTTGGAAGGACACCTAAAAAAAAACCCTCAATTCTTGGAGATTTAACTTAAACTTGGCTTATGAGGTGCTGGTTAAAGGGTTAAATTAGTAGTTTACCCTTTTTCTCATCCTCATTTCATTCCAAACCGTTATTGCAGTTGTTTTTTTCCATTCAAAAGAAAAAAATGAATTTAGCTATTTTTCCATATGGTTGTATGGACTACCTTTGTGGTGTTTTTTTTTTTTTTTTGGAGCGTGACAGAAGTGGCCACTGCTGTTGTACAAAAGAGCTTCTTCAAAATTCTCCTTTTGTGTTCAGTGGAAAAACAGCATATGGGCTTGGAATGACAGAGTTGTATTGAATGTTGTTTTGCAAATTCTGTGGACTTACATTAGTATTGGATGTATCAGGAATGGGTTGAAAATTGCAAACAAATCAGTAATACTATAATATTATTATACTATATATTTTAAAGTGTTTGCATTTTAAAGTGTATGCAAGTTAATTAATTGCCATTTTTTCTATATAAATCACAGCTTTTATTGTATTTGTTACAACATTTATGAAAAATAAAAATGGCTGTTGTTTTCTGGAACACATAGAAAACACACATACACAAACCATTTTGGGGGAGAGGGGTAATTTATGTAATTTTTTTTTAAATACCGGTAATATTAATCAGCATTTGGTCTTTTTTATACTAAAATCACTATTACAGCCTTTGATATAATATTTAATTATTTTAATATGGCCGTTACTTTTGTTTTAAGGTATGATAACCACCGAGAGGCGTTGCTGAAAGGGGGTGTCAGCGGAGAGTACCAGGATGACAGCATTGATCTCTTGCAGTTCTTCACTGTCACCTGTTACTCAGGTTACGGAGATGACGAAAAGGTCATTTTTTGTTGGCCAGTAGCCACACATGCACGTGTCTGTTCATAAAAGACATGTTCTTGTTTTTCATCTGCGTTCATTTTTTAATGTGTGAAACGTGTCAGACAGGTGTCTTTTACCATTGCATTGAGTCTATGTTCAACAAAAAATGTGCATGTTGAGACTATTGTGTTCTGCATGTAGCAAAAATTATACTAGATGAGCTTTATTAATTAATTTATATATATATATATATTATTTCATATAGTACTATATATTGTTGATATATTATTGTCTTGTATTATCTTACATTTTCATTGAAAATGATTGTCTAGATTTACAGTCAAACCAAAATTTATTCAGACACCTTATCACAGTTTATTCTCTATAGTTTAGAAAATGGTAATAAAACATGACAAGAACTCGAGTTAACCTGTCAGAACAAATTCATCTTGATAATGTCAGATAACTTTGAGAGAAAGCTATGTAACAAAACATGGTCAGGTCAAAGTGCCAAATCAAATTTTTGGTCCCAAATTTTTATCAATTTTACTGGTAGTCCACTGTATGAAGAATTTTTGGGGTATAATATATATAAATATATATATATATAAAAAAAATGTATTTGGTGTCTGAACAAGTTTTGGTTTTGGATAGTTTGGACAGTTCTATTGCTCTTATTTAGAGATTCTAGTAGGTCTAGTCTCTTTGAAAGCTCACCGCTTGAAACTGGATTGTGGGATTGTGATGGTGTCTGGAGATGCTGTTCAGTAAATCAGGGATGCTGGTACAGTAATGGCGGGACGGAGGCAAGGACACAGGAGATGGTTGCGTGCGTTTATGTGTCTGATGGGGAGAGAATGGTGGTTTATTTAATCACAGCAAAAAAATGAGGGATTCACACAGAGTACAAGACTTTATGAGAACATTCATCTTCCTCAAAGAAAAACAAACTGACATAAACTGTGCTGTAAGACTTTCAAAGTGTAAATGTCCTATTCAATAAAGACTTTATAACTGATGTGTGTGTAAAGCCTCAATATTCTTGTCAGAAATCTCTCCACAATTTTTAATGTCACCATCATTATGGACCATCAAAATGCTGAAAAGAATATTTCTTTTAATGAATGTTCCATTAAATTTGCAATAAATATGTCTTAAAACAAACATAAATATTCTCCCAAACATATTTTAAGAATCAAAATAATGATTTTGAAAAATTATGTATTATATTATATTATATACTTTACCTTGATGGTTAAACCACTTTTCATTTTGGTATAAAATACATTTTGTAATATACCAACATGAAAACAACAATTAAACAATTAAATTTGAAACAGAGAGGATATTCATTGTCCTCCATAAATGCTAATTAATGTTATCCCATTGAACTAATTGATCAAAGGCCTCACTGATCTGAACTTATGCACCTCAGTTTTTGAGTGAATATTGCCAAAATTATTCACAAATAATGATTTTTCACTTAAAAAACTGAGGTGCATGAGCTCAGGTCAATAAGACCAATAAAACTTTTGATAACTGAAAGTAAACAAGCTGACAAAAGAACTGAATCATTTGGTGATAATATAGCACAATGAGAGATTTACAGCAATTTTTATTTGACTGGAAACACTAAATTAGGTAAAGGCTTTTCCGCATGACACAAGGGTTAAACTAGATTTGTAACTAAACACAGCAGGCATCAAATGGTTGTTTAATGGGTTAAAAAAAAAGCTCTTCAGAACATTCTGCTATAACAAATGGCTTTAGAATTGAGTTGTTTTTCAGAAACAAGCAGCTGGTCTCATCTGGAAACACCTTCCCATGATTCATCATTCAAGCCCCAATGAATTCTCCACAGTGCTCTTTAAAAGACATTATTTGCACTAACGAGGGCCAAAATATCCCGCTGATTCTGCTAGGGTGGTACGACATCCATCACTTTCTGATGCTTCATTAGAGGCTGAGTGTTATTGGGACGTTGTCAAGTTAATTATATCCATTACCTCCAAAACACACTAGAGGAGTTTAAAGTTTCCATTAGTGTGTTTTAAAGCCCTATAACTTCTGAAAAGAGCATTGTTCATGCTTACAGCATAAATGTGAAGTGATTTGTTTTACAATAAAAAAAAAAACAAATAAACAAATACCCAGATTTTAACAGTTTGTTTTTATGTGAATGGTTCTTGCCATGCAAAACTCATTATACAGTGCAGAACCTTTAAAAAAGGCATCTTTTTTATACATCAGTTTCTTCTAGACAGTAATGACAGCAAATGGGGAATTCTGAAGCTTCCTGCTTCTCAGATGTTTCTCCTAAGGAAAATACTTCATTAAAGGTGCGGTATGTAATATTGACAGCTAGCGGTGGAAATGGGTACTGCAGTCTAAATTCAGACTCGATGCTCAGGCGGGTTGCCAGATCGAGGACATGCAACAGGTCCTTACACACAGTAATTTGAGTTAATTTATCCACGTTTTAACATGGCTCTGGTCATAGAGCTTTTTAAATAGAAGCCGAAGCTTTTCAGGTCGGGTAGACCCAGTTAGTTAGCTGGCTTTCATGGCTGCAATACGCGGTGTTTTCCACCAACTGGCAACCCGTCATGTCGAAATACTATTGGGTCAATTGTCAGTGGGTGGAGTCACACAGACCAATACAAAAACAGACATTCTGACAGGGAACAAATATTTCAAAGTAGAATAACTGGCTGTAGCATTGTTTTACGAAGAAACAAGTAAGTAAACTTTATTTTTTATTTATTATTATAATTTATCATTATGATATTATGTACAGTCGGAAAATTACATACAGCGCCTTTAATTATTTCTCATCCCATTATTTTGAGGAACTTTAGGAGAAATATAGTTTAACATTTCAAAATGATAACTCAATTATGTCTTCAAAGCAAAACTAAATCCTTATGAAGTGCAGGTTTTTGAGGAGTGTTGATCTAGGATCATCGTTTGGGCAAAGCCATCTGAAGCTGGTGGTGGGTGGGGATGAAGAAAACTGTGAAGTCAAGGCCTTCAAAGGGTCTCCATGCTGAGAGTCACTCTGTCGGGAGGCTCTTGGATGAGAGGTTTCGATCCTGCTCCTGGAGATCTGTCTTCCTGCAGAGTTCTGCTCCAAACACACCTGTCTGTGATTTATAAGTTAACTCAAAGACATTGGTAAACTACTTCAGCTGTGTTTGATAAGAACTGGAACTAATGCTAGAAGATTTTTCCTTTTCAAAAAATTGTGATAAACTCAATAGATTAAGATTAGTATGGTTCCCTACTGGTTAGAAATTGTAACAACATCCACAACCATACATTCTGTTTAGGTCTGTTGCCAAGGTGTTGCTATGCAGTTATTAGGATGTTTTGGTTAGTTGCCAGGGTGTTACTTTGCAGTTGCTGTTCTGAGTGGTTGTTGGTATGTTGCTATGTGATTGCTTGGATGTTGCTATGCAGTTAATTAGATGTTTTGGGTGGTTGACAGGGTGTTGTGCTATGTATTTGCTAGCGTGTTCTGGGTTGTTGCTAGGGTGTTGCTATGCTATTACTAGGATGTTTTAATTGGTTGTCAGGGGGTTGCATGCATTTTGCATTTCTGTGCAGTTGCTAGTATGGTTTGGCTTGTTGTCAGGGTGTTGCTATGTGGTTGCTAGGGTGTCCAGTGTTGTTATGCTGTTACTAGAATGTTTTGGCTGGTTGCTAGAGTGGTTTGTTTGGTTATTGAGGCGTTGCATTACATTTCCGTGCTATTTTCCAGGATGTTTTGGGTTGTTTCTATGTAGTTACTAGGATGTTTTGGATGGTGACCAGTGTGTTGCTATTTGTTTGCTAGGGTGTCCTGTGATGTTGCTAGGGTGTTGCTATGCTGTTACTAGGATGTTTTGGTTGGTTGCCAAGGTGATATGTTTGGTTGCTGGGGGTTGCATGCATGTTGCATTTTTGTGCTGTTGCTAGTATGTTATGGCTTGTTGTCAGAGTGTTATTATGCAATTACAAGGATGTTTTGGACAGTTGACTGGGTGTTACCATGTGTTTGCTAGGGTGTCCTGTGTTGTTATGCTGTTACTAGGATGCTTTGTTTGGTTGCCGGGGTGATATGTTTGGTTGCTATGGGGTTACATTCATGCTGCATTTCCGTGCTGTTGCTAGGATGTTTTGGATGGTGCCCAGGGTGTTGCTATGTGTTTGCTAGGGTGTCCTGTGTTGTTGCTAGGGGGTTGCTATGCTGTTACTAGGATGTTTCAGGTGGTTGTCAGGGTGATATGTTTGGTTGCTAGAGGGTTGCATGCATGTTGCATTTCTGTACTGTTGCTAGGATGTTTTGGATGGTTGACAGGGTGTTGTTATGTGGTTGCCTAAGTGTTCTGAGTGGGTGTTAACATGTTTCTATGTGGTAGCTGGGGTGTTCTGCTTTGTTGCCAGGGTGTTGCTAAGTGGTTGCTAAGGTACTCTGAAGTCATGCGTTCTTTTTAGTTGTTGTGCAGTGTTCTTAGCATGTTAACACAATTTATTAAGCCAATACATACTACATACTTTTTGTATAGATTTGAGCTTATTAACATATGATCACCCATATTTATATATCAACACCTATTGAGAATTTTTAACTGGGCCTGTAAGCAAAATGCAACAGCACAAACAGCCCATATAAAAACTAAATTATGACCATTTTTGGTGCCAGAAACCTTGACTAACATTATAAGTGGAAAAATAAAGTGCCACTGCCACCCTCAGTGAACTCCACATCAGATCTAGTGATGGCTACACAGCCCATTCTCCTCCGGATCTTCTGTTTTACACACAGACACTTTGATCTGTCACATCTAACAAGCATCCAGAGGTGTGCGCCATCTGGAGATACAATCTACATCAGATTTTGCA
>JAUZSZ010000115.1:25943347-25956658 GCA_034780575.1 Labeobarbus marequensis | reverse complement strand
TTTAATTTGGTTAGCTATTATTATTGTTGTTATTATCATATATTTAACTCTGAAAGATTTTTTTTTGTTTTTGAGTCATTTATGCATACCAAGCATTTATTTGATCAAAAGTACAGTAAAGAAAAAAAAACTTTTCATTAATTGAATGCATCCTATATGAAAAAGCATTAATTTCATTAAAAATAAGTAAGAATGAAATCTTTCCACAAATTTTTGAGCCATAGTCCATATGTATTAAACCTTGAGTAGATTATAAAATACAGACAATTGTTTTGATATTAATTAATTGACAGTTAGTAATCCTAAACAATTACATTATTAATAATAAACAATCGTTCAGTCCACAATTGAATCATTAGCATATCTTGTTAAAATTGTAGTAGAGCTTTAGTTTACCTCTTTATTGAGATCATCTGCTTTTTTATTGTTGCTCTGTACTGCCCCTCCTGGGAGTGTGATTTTCAGTGTTTTTCATCTGTGCATTTTGTTTTTTACAGCGCTGGAATGCTGACATAAGCATTTCTGAAGAGTTTGAAGCAGAAGGTGAGTTTAAATACTCTTAAAAAATAAATGAATAAATAAAAATCTTCCCTTATGCAAGACATTTACACTGGATTGTGTGCAGGTCAGCTGCACCTCTGGAACCCAGATGAACCCAGCACACCACGTGGCAATGCATTGCCACTTTGTGACATGGAGGAGCGTTTGCATTACGCTTGCCATCAGCTCTCTCTACCCATAAATGGCACGGCCACCCTGCAACAGCTACACACACTCTGCCAGCACATAGGCATTGAGGTATTTTCCACGATGAACAACCTGAGATGCATTAAGTGGTTAAGTAGATCATGTTAACACAGCTCCTGTGTGTTTTTGAATGTTCCCAGGCAGGTAAGGATCTGTTGCAGTGTGGTGATGAAAGCGCAATAGATGTGCAGGAGTTCATCTCATGCATAATAAACCACAGCAAACCACCCACACCGTCAGCATCTACACCCTACAGACAATTAAAGAGACTCCATTCCACTCAGGTAGTACACAATAATAAGCGATGTGCAAAACATGCCTAAATAGAAGTGTTAAACCTCTCTTCTCCATCCTTCTCTTTTTTCCAAGTTTGATGAGTCAGGTCGAAGGATCTCATGTGCTTTGAGCAGTACAATCGGTCTGCAGGTGTTTTCGGATTTGGATGATGGATCGGGACACGCTCCTGTGGAAACTCTGCTTTACAGGTGGATGGAAGAGGGAGTGGACAATAGCTCAGAGATCTTACAGGTAACACACATAGACGGAGTGTCTACACAACTCTGTATTTCAACTGAGATATTTGTAATAAGCTTTTATATGTGTATGTCTATTTGTAGGCTCTGGATTTTAATCTGGAAGGTAAAGTGAATCTGTCTGAGCTGACTGTTGCTCTAGAGAATGAGCTGCTGAGCACTAAGAACTCTATCCACCAGGCGGCGCTAGTGAGCTTTAAGGCAGAAATCAGACATCTGCTGTGAGTCCATTTATTTGAACTGGCGCATTTCAACTCTCACAGCTCACTCAAGCTTGGTCTAGAACTAGAGCTGGTCCAGCGTACTACTGCATGATTCATATCATTAATTTATATGATCATCAAAATAATTCTTTAAATCTAGCTTACACCAGTTCATTATTCTAACTCACGCTAGAGAATTTCAGCTATTCACTCTGCATCACACTAGATCATTTCAGTTTGCTATTCACACACTCCATAACATTCTACTGTTTATCAGCCAAGGGGCCAGGACCCACTAGGGGCCCTTACCACAATTCCAAGGGGGGGACAAGATAGCATAAAATGACTTAAAATAAGGCAAAATATGTATTTAAATAAGTTAATACATCTAAAAAACAACATGTAAACTGACATTATACTTCGTATTTTAATTTGTTACCTCAACAACACATTTTTCAGTCAGGATTCCCACAGGACAACCTGGATAAGAGAATTTTAAGTGCTATTTCTATATATAAAATATATATACTGAAAGTGTCTTATAAATTAATAAAATATTAATTAGCTTTGGTAATTCATATATAGAATTAATGTTTTTCTAGCTATGTCAAGCTGTAAATTATTTTAGTAATATCCCTCCAGCTCTTTTTCTTTTTTTAATATTTTACATATGATAACAGTTTTAAAAAGAAAAAGTGAAAAAATACATTTTCTTGCTCCAGCAGAGCTCCTCAACCCCACTGCACCATTATTATACATTGTTACATACATTGTTATGCACACTTTTAATCTCTATACCATATTACTATTATACTTCAGATGAATTCTAATTTAATATGGAGACTCATTCAAGATCACTTCATTTCATTATTTGACTCACCCCAGCTTGCTATTGTGATTAAAACCTATTGTTTTCTCTTACTCTAAATCACATCTTATTCTTCTTCTTTAATTCAGGTCATTATTCAGACTCACTCCAGATTGTTTTTACACACTTATGCTCATTATTCAGATTTACACAAGATCATTTTAGAACCACCAGAGCTTCAGTTTGATTCTAATGTCAATTCTTTGTGTGACAGTGAGTGTGTTGACCTGGAAAGGCGTGAGAAGGAGAGGATTCGCTTTGATCTGGACAAAGCAGAGAAACTGAAATCTCAGCTGGCATCTGAAGTCGATGACCATCATGCTGCCATTGAGCGCAATAACGAACTCAACCTCCGGTAACCTTTCACCTTCGATCAGCTGCCCCTTTTTCTTTGTTCATAAATGAACCCTAATTACTTTATACTCCAGAAAGCTCTTATAGATTTAAGATTCTCCAAACCAATTACTGTTCTGCCTGCCATCTGTGATGTTTTCCACAATTATATCTGTGTCTACCTGCAGAAATTACTGCATAAACACAGAAGGCTCGTTTTGTGGACATTGATGGTCTATGCATGTGGGTGTGAGCATGTGTATTCGTGTCATGTGCATGTGTGTTTATGTCCATGCATGCAATTTAAACAGGAAGTTGGAGCAGGAATATAAAGAGAGTATGACGGCTCTGAGAGCAGAGCTTAGTAAAGAGGTGGAGCTTGTGCAGCAGCAGGCCAATCAGCAACGAGAAGAGCTTGAACAGGAAATTGGCAAGATGAGAGACGATGAAACCTTCCTACGAGAACATCTATCTCTCACCATTAAAGTAATCAGCATTTTGCATTGAAGTGTTGTTTTGTGAAAACCATGAATTGCCTGCTACATGTTTACATCACATTCCTGTCAGCCTGTCATTTTAATTTGATTTGAATTGCAAAATGTATTGTATATGTTTGTATTCAATAACTTTATGTTGTGTAGGAGAATGGACGTCTGGAGTCTGAGCTTATTGAGACCACGGAGAAACTAGTGGAGGCAGAAAACCAGCTAAACAAAGTACAAAAAAACCTGGACGGTGTTTTGAAAGAGAAGGTACTGGAATTAGCACAGACACAGACATCCGTACTGACATGAGGAGAAACATGCAATAGTATGTCAATAGTAACATCACCTCAGACACACCTGTCTTTCCAGACATCACTTACTCAAGCATGCTGACATTACAGACACATCTTTCAAATTATTTAGATCAGGTTTCATACAATATCAGGTCTTGACAAATGAATAAACATTGTTCTAGTCATGCCAAACTCTAAAATATTTTCAATTGTAGAAACTGTCAATACATATATTTTTGAAAACCCCCATCTAGTAGATCATGAACAATAGGAAAATGCTTTTGTGTGTAGTTTGGTGATTTGGATCCAGACAGTGCAGAGTTTTATCAGCAGGAGGAGCGTCTGAGACAGCTGCGCAGGAACTACGAGGAGCAGTGCAGGGTCTGTAACTTCTCTGTTTTCTGTTTACTTTCCTTTTTGTTTCAGTCATAGCTCTGTTATACATAGTTCTATTATACTGTCTCTCTCAAATTCATATCTATAACTCTATGTGTATTGTAGGAGTTGCAGGATCGTATAGATGAGCTGGAAGCTCAACTAGAGGAATATCAGACTTCAGGCCACACACCCTCAACACGTCCCGGACTGAGTCTGTCTGATGAACTGGCCAGCAAGAGTCCAGTCCCAGGTAACATATATGTCTGCTCATACTCGATACTCATCGATAACACTAAATGCTTGCAATTGGTGTCCGTCTTCTGTCACTTAGCTGTGCTGTTGTGTGTGTGCATTTATAGGTTCTCAGGAGCAGCAGCCATTAAACATGAGTCTAGAGACCGAGATGTTACTGGAGCAGCATAAACGAGAGATAGAAAACATCAGGGCAATGGTGAGATACACACATGTTCATACTAAAACTATGGGTGTCCCCGGCTAGGAATTTCATAGTCGAATCGATTTGATTGCAGGTTTTTAATCAGTGGGATTTAACCAACTCATCATTTATCTCATATAGAATACGCCTCGTTATTTATACAACATAACGTTAATATTACAACGTATAGGCTATCTGCACAAAATGTCCTGAATGCACGTCATGAACGTGTCTGCATAGCTCTGAATGAACTCCTTTTGTGGACGCGTTCTTCCCTCAACAATGTGCAGAAACATGGCAACTAAACTCTAAAAATTCACAGCTTTTTATTATTATAAATGTATATAAACGATATATATAAACCACCTGAAATATTTTGAAATCACTTATACTCTACCTGATCGAAAAAATCCAGTCTTTCACTCTGCCTTGTTAAGCTGCCAAGATGTTGGATTAAGTGAAACTATAGAGGTGGTTTGATTTATTCACGCGTGTTAAAAATATTTATTAAAAGCTTCTTTCTTTTCAGATTCTTATTTACAACATTACCTTAATAGGCTGTATATTAACTTATTGGGACAAAACCGGTAGTTCTGTGTGAAATCAGACATTTGAGCACCCCCATATAGCCAAAATGGCATGATCATAACAACCCGCGAATATTCGACAGTGAGATTGGTAGTCAAATCGGTCTCCTGCTATCAAAGCATCGAATGGTCGTCTATTCGGGATCACCCCTAACTAAAACTATGAAAAAAATATATATATAGCTGCTGTTTTTTGTGAATTGTATGAAACCACAGCATATTTGCATTCAGATCAGTTTAATTTTTTAAATAAAATTTTTAGGTTAACTATACCTTTAAGAATTCTTTTTTAGGTGAACTGTACTTTTAAGATAAAAAGAACTGTACCATTGAGACTGTTCATTTTACTGTACCTTTAAGATAAAAGTAAATGCCAAGTTATCCTAGATTGTTTTAAGGAATAAAAGTTGACTCTATCTGTTGCTCTTTGACGCCCTGTGTAGGTTTATGAAGAAAAACGCAGTGCAGAGGAGGAGAGGAGTCATCTCTCCCTGCAGCACCAACAGGAGGTGCAGGTTTTGAGGGAGGAGCTGGCAAGAGAGCAAGAGAGAGCGAACAGATTGGAGCAGGAAATTTCTGCCCTCAAAACTCTCCACCAGCAAGAGCTTAACTCTCTCATGCAGGAGGCACAGGATGCCAGAAGCCGTGCAGAAAAGCTGGAAGCAAACGTGCAAGTTCTGGAGGAAAAACAGACTGCGTATGAGGAGCAGATCAGAGTGCATGCTGAGGAGATGAGTCTGATGAAATCGAAGCACCAGGAGGTTCTGGAGACCAATCTGCAGGAGCAGAGAGAGAGACAGCAAGAGGAGAAGGAAAAGGAAGAGAAGAGGCTTAAGGAGCAGTGGAAAGAAGAGCAAAAGAGCTATGAGGAGGTGCTAAGTGCTCAGCTTGAGGAGATGCAGCATAGAACAGAACAGGAGTGTGTTGAGCTGGAAAAGAGGCTCAGGGAGGAGTGGGAGTGTGAGAGGCAGGATTTAGAGGAGAACAGTAAGGAGGCATTGCAAGCTGTGCTGGAGGAGAGAGAGCGGAGGCTCAAGGAGGAATGGGAGCAGGAGAGGCAGGAGCTAGAGGAGATCAGTAAGGAGACGCTGCAGGCTGTGCTGGAGGAGAGGCTGGAGAGGGAGAGGAGGCTCAGACAACAGTGGGATGAGGAGCGGGCTTCGTTAGAGAACAAACATCACGCTCTGCTCCTACAGTGTTTGCAGGAGGAGAGGGAACACCTCCGTTCACAGCAGGAGGAGACAGAGGGCATTATAATGGAGCATTGGGGGAGAGAGAGGGCTCAGCTGGAGAAACAGCATGAGGAGGCGCTTCAGGCCTGTTTGGAGCAGGAGAGAGAGAGACTGCAAGGAGAGAGAGAAGAGCAGGAGAGGAGGTGGGAGCAGGTGCTGAATGAAGAGCAGAGCCGAATGGAGGAGGCACACAGGGAGGCCATGCAGGAGCTGAGTGTCAAGCACAGCGAGGAGAGAGAAAGACTCAGCAGCCTTTTGGAGAAACTACGCTCAGATATTGCAGAACAGAGGTAAGACACACTAGTTAGAATTACTAACTTTAAACCTTTGGCATTTTTTTAATGTGAAGTAAGACTAATTTAATTCCTTCTGAAGCCATTTTCTTTTAAGGTAGGTGCTTAAAATGGATACATAGCAAAAATGTTTTCTGTTGCAAGTATTTTTGTCCTTTTTAGCAGTTAA
Organism: Labeobarbus marequensis; assembly: GCA_034780575.1. Lineage (NCBI taxonomy): Eukaryota > Metazoa > Chordata > Actinopteri > Cypriniformes > Cyprinidae > Labeobarbus > Labeobarbus marequensis. The sequence continues at coordinate 25,950,101 of JAUZSZ010000115.1, read as the reverse complement.
TCTCTAGAATCCTTGAAACAAGATAGATTACAAGATAGATTACCTGTAAAAGTGAAGAAAAGTTGTTTTCAGAGAATGTATCTAAGTGTATATTAAGCAAATTTAACTGGACTGTTGGTTTTAATTTTTTTTTAGGAAACAATTTTTAGCTGACGCTTAAAGATTAACAAATTTGGACTTTTATATTTTTAAAGTTTTTTTTAATAATAAAAACATCTAAAAATCTTCATTAGGTTTTAATTTTAAATATATATTATTGTTTGTTTGTGTGTGTGTGTGTATATATACTTTTTTTTTTTTCAAGGATTTTTTTTTTAGATATTTTTTTACTGGGGAAAAAGTGAATTAAAAACTGATTTTTTTTTTTTTTTTTCTTCTATTGTACTTGAAAATATTTAGGGAATATGGTCCTGTGTGTCATGCTTTTGGATTGAAACACAAAAACCTCTATCAGCTATACTTGTCTCCACTCTGCAATGTAGTTGGTGCATATTTCTTTTAGATAATGTTATAAGCTATTGATGTTGATTGGCCATGTACAGGAGAGAGCTGGAAAAACAATTTTCTCAGCGACTTGAAGAAGTGGAAGTCTGTTTCTATGGTGACCAAGAGGCAATGTCTGAACGTTTTCTGGTGGATGTACATAAACTCGAGCAACATTACCAAAGTGAGATTGCAGCACTTGCCCAACAGCATGCTGCAGATCGTGCCCAGTGGGAGGAGGAGTCAGAGGCAGCCACCAAGGAGGCGGAGCAACAGTGGAAGCTTTTGAGGGAGGAACTGGACCTAGAGAGGGAGGAGCTCCAAAAGGAGCGTCAAAGCCTTGAAGTTGCACACGCACAAGATATTAAAGCTCTGACAGACAAGAACCTACAACTTCAAGCCGAGCTTGAGGCTTTTGTCAGTGCTGCTCGAACCAAAGAAATTGAGCTAAGCCGCCAACTCAATGAGCTGCACAACCATGTGCAGGATAGGATGGAGACCAAAGACCTGCTGCTGGCACAGGCAGAGCACAAAGCCTCTGAGCTGGAAGAGATGCTGAAGCAGGCCGTGGATGACTTCATCCAGGAGCGAGCAGAGCTGCAAAGGAGTCTGTCTGCTTTGGAGAGCAGGCGAGGGGAAGTAATTTCATTTTCTGAGGACATGGAGCTGATAGGCAGAATCCAGGAAGGTGAGGAGCTTCTCTGTGAGGAATTAAAGGATGAGAGAAAGTCTCTGCTTGCAGAGACAGATGCACTAGCATTGAGAGTGGTGCAGTTGGAGGAAATTGTGTTGCAGTTGACAGGAACCACTGGAGAACCTTCTGCAAAACCTTCTCAGGAACCTTGCATAGGGTCCACTGTAGGAATCCCTGTAGAACTCAATGGAGATGACCTTGAAGTAACTTGTAAAGAATCCACAGTAGAGCCCTTTGATGAACTCAATGAAGAAACCTGCACTGAATTTACTGAAGTCAGTCCAAAGCACGTCATATGTGAGGAGTCTTCTGTAAACAGAGAAGATGAAGATGAAGAGGAAGCAGAAGAGGAAGTGGATGAAGTTACTGACCCAGACTTTGGTAATTCACAGCTACACAGATGCTCAGAGGTTGGAATTACAAATGGAATAACTTCAAACTCTTGTGCTGATGGTAAATCAGATATATCTGATGTAGACTCTAACAACAGTGGAACAGAAACCCCTGATTGTCCTAAAGAAGAGAAGAAAGAGACTAAGGATAAACTCAGTAATCCTGGAGTGGGTGGTTTTGAAGATAGAGAACTGAGTGAAGAGCTGAATGTTAAGAGCAATAGCACTGAGACTCAGAGAGATGACACTTTGAAGTTGGAAGAGGAGTATATTTTGAATGGCACAGAAAGAGAAGGCCATTTCTCTGCAGAATCTGATGATTCCTATAACCAAGAGAGCTTGCAACACCATGAATCTCCAAGCAAAGATGACACCCAGGCTGAATACAATGGCAAACCAGTTGAACCTGAGACTGAAGAAAGTCCAGATGATGGTATCAGCATTGCAAGTCTTGAGAATTATATCAGGCCCTTTGCAAAGGAGGTTTGTACCCTAACTATAGTTGATACAGAGCAGGACAAAGATTCTGATCTGAGAGATGTGTGCATGCAGGAGATCCTGGACCTTCAAGAAACAGTAATGCAGTACAACAATGCTATAGGATGCACTAGCTCTCAGTTGCAGAGCCCTAAACGGCAGGATCCAGAGAAAGAGAATATCACACCTCAAGTACCAAAGCACTTTAAGCAAATGGCGGCCCCAATTGAAGATGTGCAACTTGCTGAGTTAAAGGTCTGTTTTGAGCAAAGCATCCAAGAGAACTTGCAGCTCGTAGACAGCAACAGAAAAGTGGAGAGTAGAGTCAAGAGTCTGGAGGACAAGATGCACATAGTCCAGGACCTGCACAAACAGCTGGCGTCAGTGCTGGAAGAGACTGCACGAGTCCGAATGGAGAATTCTAAACTGAAGGTTCTTGTCCAGGAACTTGATAAGCAGGATAAGGTGCTGCAGTGGGACTCTGACTCTTCCGATACTTCACACAACTCCCAGCTGAAGGAGAAGATTGCTGCGGTGACAGAGCTTGAATTCTTCTGCATGGAGTTTGAGAAACAGAATTCGCATCTACGCCGAGCACTTGCTGATCTGCAGGGCAAATCTCTTAGGATCCATGAGCAAATGCAAGAGAGAAGGTACCATATGATGGTCCACTGTTTTATGTCTGTAGATCAGTATCCTCACTCTGCTCATCCCATTTGCTCCCTGATGCCAAGTCACTTCTGCGTGAGTGCCTTATTGTAGACCTTTCCTCTTTGCAGAGACAGAGCCCCATTCACCATCGTTAATCCCTCGCACACTTACAACTTTCTGGTGCAGTTGTACTCAAGTTTTGTGACTGAGATCTGCCTGTGTAGTGAACTGTTGCTTTTCTGTTTTGACCCAACCCTTGTCTAAACTTTTACAAATTTCTAATGCACTGTGGAGCTTGTTGTAAGTTTAACAGACTAAGGGGCTGTTTACACCAAGCCTAATGCAAGTATGCAGTTTAGTACTACCAAGTAGATTTACAATGCACTCTGTGTTTAGGAGTGAAGTTTGTCGTCTGGCTAAAGAGAACATCATTCTGAGGCACAAGATCTCGACAGTAAGGGAGGAGGACTTGAGAGAGAACCAGGATGACCTGCAGTAAGATATGCACACTGAGAATTCTTAACTGTCCCATGTAAGAGCAGGTTAATGATATGATAAATGTCTTTGTCCAGATTACATCGCATCAAGCAAGGAAAGAGATCAGTACAAGCTCTTAGGAGACAGGTAAGATTTAATTCCATTGCCCAAACAGTTAACTTTAACTTTAACTTGGTGGATGTGCTTGCAGAATCAAGATTCTTTATACACTTATTAGGTTGTCATCTGTCATTTTTATATGTTTGTATTTAATGATTTGCATATGTCCACACACAAACAGACTCTTAATTTCCTTTTCTTCAGCTCTCTGAGCCTCGCCGTCTAGGACAGCAGCTAGAGGAGAATTTCTTATTACAGCAGAATGCAGATCATGTACTTCGACATGCACTCCAGGAAGTGATACGTCAACATGACAGCTCAGCCAATGAGAAGAATGGGGTATGGTTTTAAATGTGTCAGTTTCATAATAATATGCTCAAGAGTTTAAGTGGCATGAACATTCATAAAAATCATTTTTCTCTGTGCCTGTCTTTCCCTATGCTCACATACACACTCGCTTACAGTTGTGTGGTCGGGAGGATTTTGGGTGCGGAACAGAAAAGGAATTGCTTAGATCAGAACTCAATCGGTGCATAGAAAAGGTATGAAAAGCAGACACAGCCCACTCTTGCTCTGACCTGAATTTTGGGGGTTTTTTTGTTTGATTTTGTGTTTGGAGTTTTGTTTTTGCTTTGTTTGTTTAGGGGTTTTTTTTCTTTTCTTTTTTGTCGTTTCGCTCTGTTTTTGTCTTCATTTGGTTTTGTTTGGTTTTTGTTCTCATTTTTGTTTTGTTTGGGGTTTGTTTGGTGTTTGTTTGGTTTTTGTTTGTTTTCATTTGGTTTTGTTTGGTTTCATTTGTTTGTTTTTTCAGTTTTTTTGTTGTTTTGTATGATTTTGTTTTTTTTCCTTTGTTGTGGTTTTTGTTTGTTTTCACTTTTTTTTGTTTGGAGGTTGGTTTTGTTTGTATCTTTTTTTTTCTTTTCTGCTTTGAGGGACATTTTTGGCAAATGTCTCTTGGTTTCCTTTAGGTCATGTCACTGGATTCCTCTTTACAGACGGTCACTCAGCAGAACGCTCGTCTCAAATCTGACCTACGCATCACACAGCAAGAAAGAGATGCCCTTAAACAGGAAGTGATTTCTTTGCACAAACAATTGCAAGCTGCCAATGAGAAAGTGAGTATAGAGGACCCGAGCTTCTGTCATTTGTTAGATGGAGACTGAAACAATGCTTCATCCCCCCCACCCACTGTAACTATTTCTCTTCCTTCCTCCTCACTTTCTCCATATCAGTTGTTGGAGGTTTCTGTTGTGTCTGCTAGTCAGCAACAGGGGAGGCGTGTATGGGCGGAGCTTTCTGGGCTGATGGAGGCAGAGCATGCCTCACTTACAGAGGAGAACCAGCAACTCAAGCGACAGATAAGCGAGATGATCTCAGAGCTGCAGTCGCTAAAGGAGCAGGTCAGAGCATGTTTACTAAAGACCTCTGGCAGCCATAAGATGTGTGCAAGCAACTGATGACAAAGTTGATGTTCTTTTTTAGATCCGCCATCTGGAAGCATTAAGTGTGAAACACAGAGGACTTGTAAAAACTGCAGATCAAGAAAAATCAGCCTTGAAACGTGAAATGGAGGCTTTGCACGCTCAGCTACTGTCAACACGGAACAAGGTTACCCTTACCTCAAATCCCCAAATTAAACTTTTTAAACACATTTTAGTGCTGGTTGAAGTCATGACCTAGCAGTTAGTCTTACTCTCTGGGCATTACTTTAATAACCTTAAATTATGTTTCATATAGTAGGAACATGTTTGGTATGAATAAAATCACGATGTAGAGTTGGCTTGCTACCCTGGTACATTTGGCATCCCTGTCATGTACACAAACACTCATTCCCTCATCATAACACACTGATCCTCTGTTGTTTTAGGCTCAGCTGGCTGCAGTCTTGCCTTCGTCTCCTTTACAGTTGCCGGGGGAACAGCGAGGACAGCACCATAGCGACGGTCCAGACTTCAACATGCAGGTAACACACTTGCACCCAAACAATCAGCATCACAGCCGGGACAATATTTTTCTCGGGGTCAGTGCATACTCTGTAACGGTGTATATGCAGCACTCTCTGGGGAATATTTACTGTGCGTCTGGTCCTTTGGTGAATTGGGCTCATTTGGTGTCTCTGTTTGTTTGCTCTATTCTGGAAAACAGTCGTCACTCGTGGTATTCACACTCATGTGGGCAGCACTGGGTCTGTTCTTTCTGTAGAAGCAGTGTTAGTGACCCCTATGTTGTTTATTTGAATGGTGCTGGATGATGCTCTTGGTGTGTATTTATTAAGTGCTTGGGGGTTTGTATCTGTGCAAATCTGTTCTATCACGGCTCTCTGTGTGTGTGGATATAAGACGTGTGTATATAGCGCTGTGTGTATGTGTTTCTACAGGCTGACATCAGCTGTGACATCATCACTAACAGACATAGAAGAATTGCAGCCTGTGACATCATCTCCTCTTTGAACTCTGACCTTTAGTCTGTGTGGTCCGATCACCGAAACCTTCCTACCAGATTTGGTTGTTCTTGTTTTTGGGGTCAATGTAGCTTTGCAGCTGGTAATGACCTGAATCTGCCACAAGGTGGCATCATGCTGCATGTACACTTGGCTGTGATTTGGTTCTTCTTTGGTCCAGATGCTGCCACACATGCAGTAAAAGAGGATTTTGACATTTAATGCCATTAAGGGCAGTACAATCTACGATTATGAATTAATTTTAAGATCTTAAGGCAATTAAATAAGCAGTATTGTTTTTTTTGTTTTTAAGTTTGCACTGTTACGGTATCAGTGTTTTAATGTGTGATACAGCACTTCAGCTGTAATGAATGATTGTTCTGAGAAAAATAAATTTTTTTAATTTAATTAATTTATTTTTATTTATTAAAACCTCAATCCATTGCTTTATCTACCTCTACATATTTTACTGGACATTTTGCATCACTGATTTATAATTAATGATTGCTGTTTATTTATTTATTTAATTTATTTTATTTTATTTCATTTGTTGAATTGTTGGATGTTTTACTTGGTTTAAATGTGTTACGTCCCTTATTCATGTGAATGTGTTTTTTATATATATAAAACTGTGACCAAATAAACTATTAGGTGAAATATTTTGTGTAGTGAATTTAATTTTAAGTTTAATTTTAAAAAAAAGCTTACTCTTGATTGTCTGTGACTTATTTACATGTCCCTTATTTTACACTGTTTATTTAAAAAAATGTTTTCATACATTTATTTAAATTGTTTTATATAATCTATTTTAGTTAGTTTGTTGTTTTGCTCATATATCATCTATTTTTGAGTTTTCTTTTAGGTTTGTAAGGAAGGGAAGGCACAGAAACCATGCAAAGTTAATTACATTATTCTAAGAGCAGTTAACTAAGTGAACATAACTAAGGCAGTTTATTTCTAGCAGACCAATTGACCTTAATCGGTCATGACCTCTGACCTTGATCTGTATGCCCAGCAGGA
>JAUZSZ010000115.1:25805889-25820149 GCA_034780575.1 Labeobarbus marequensis | reverse complement strand
TTGATGAAGCGGCGATAGAAGTTGGCGAAACCTAGGAATCTCTGCAGTTCCTTAACTGAAGAGGGGGTTGGCCATTCCATAACGGCCCTTACCTTCGCTTGGTCCATCTGGATTCTCTCCTGCTTGATGATATATCCCTGGAACTGTACGGTGGGACGGTGGAACTCGCACTTCTCAAGCTTCAGGAACAGATGGTATTGGCAGAGCTTCTGGAGGACCTGCTCGACGTGTTGGTGATGGTCGGCCTCGTTCCAGGAGTAGATGAGGATGTCATCAATATACACAACCACAAAGCGATGGAGATACTCCCGGAACACCTCATTCATGAATTCCTGGAAGACGGAGGGGGCGTTGGCTAGGCCGAAAAGCATAACGAGATACTTGTAGTTGCTGGATGGGGTAATGAATGCCGTCTTCCATTCATCGCCCTCCCGAATCCGAACAAGGTTATACACGCTTCGCAGGTCCAGCTTTGAGAAGATGCGAGCCCCACGGAGTTCCTCTAGAGCGGTGGGGAACAAGGGAAGTGGATGAGGGAGCTTGACCGTTTGGGAATTCAGAGCTCGGTAATCGATGCAGGGTCCCAAGCCCCCGTCCTTCTTACCCATGAAGAAGAAGCTACAAGCCGCAGGAGAACTGGATGGACGAATGTACCCTTGATTGAGAGCCTCCTGAATGTACTCCTTCATAGCCTTGCGCTCTGGGATGGACAGTGGATATACTATACCCTTGGGGAGTTTGTAGCCAGGCAGCAGATCCATTGCACAGTCCCATGGCTGATGTGGTGGTAGTTGGGTGGCCGCCTGCTTACTGAAAACATCCTGGAACGCCCTGTAATCAGATGGGATGGAGGGAGTCGAGCTGGGTTCAGGACTCTCAACTCGTGTGGAGGCTACCTGAGTAGTGGAGGTCTGGGGAAGTGGACGAGGAATTCCCTTGAGGCAGCGTTGGTGACAGGATTCACTCCAGTGAATTACCTCACTTGTCTCCCATCTGATTTCGGGAGAGTGGGAGATGAGCCAAGGGCGCCCCAGGATGAGATCCACAGTGGCTTCCTCCAGAAACTTAATCTCCTCCACATGCAGATTACCAATCCGAAGTTTCAGGGGAGGTGTCTGAAACCTCACACGCCCTCGTCCTAGCGGCTTTCCATTGATGGTTTCAACTCGGCGCTCCCGGGCATGCAGATGCAGTCGATCTACTAGGTCCTGGGAGATGAAATTGCCCGAGGAGCCCGAGTCGACCAAGACTGAAGCTGAAACGGATTGAGCTGAGGTAAGCAGTTGCACATTCAGTACTGTAAGCTTGGTAACTATGGTATTTGTGTGGATAGTACTCAGATAGTACGAGATCGTTCACGAGGGGAGAGGCGAGTCATATCTAACTCCATGGGTTCTGGTACTGGGGATTCCCTGGCGGGTGAGGTTGGCTTGTGAGCGGCTTCGGTGGAGAGGCAGGCCGATAAATGTTGAGATATACTGTGTGCTTAGGGGCACTGTCCTGTTGGAAGGTAAACCTTCTGCCCAGTCTGAGGTTCTGAATGCTCAGGACAGGGTTTTCATTAAGGCTATCTCTATATTTTGGTGCACTGAGCTTTCTTCTATTCTGGTGAGTCCCTCATTCATAGCATGAGGCTGCTACCAGCATACTTTACTTTTGGGGCGGTACTCTGCAGGTGATGAGCAGAGCTGGTTTCCTTCAAACATGATGCTTAGAATTGAGGTTCATCAGACCAGATAACCTTGTTTCTCAGAGTCTGAGGGTCCTTTAGGTGCTGTTTTACAAATTCCAAGTGTGTTTTCATGGGTCTTCACTAGGGGTTGCACCAACTAACTGACTAATCGACTTTAATGCTCTGCCATGTCGCTATAAGCTTGACGTCGACTAGTCACTGGTCCTATAGAGGGCAAAACAGCATAAGAAATACACATTTACTCTCCGTTTCCAAACAGTTAAAATGACAAATAAATGCATACTCCGAAAGCGCTCTACAATACGTGTGATTATACCATCTGGATTTCTCAATAAAATAGCTTAAAAACTGAAAGGTTCTTGCATATATTTTTTAATAACTAAAACCCACAGCTTCATTATTAGTGAAGGTAGAATTCATTCACATATGCAGTCACTCTCTCACTAATGCATTCATATAAATGTAATCTTTACTGTGCTATTTTATCTTTATCTGATTTAGAACAAGCAGAAATCTGTGAGTAATATAACGACACAAAGACAAAAGAACTGATAAAAACGAGCTGTTATAGGAGCAATAGCCATGCGGGCAGCGCTGTGTCATATGCCATAGCTGTGCACAAGGTGTTCAAGTCTCCGTTCCAGATTCAGGCTTATTTGTTCATTAATGACATCATCACCAACTCGACTTTCATCACATAAATGTCGACTTGAAAAATTCTGAAGTCGTTCAACCCCTAAGGGTGTATATGACTTTCTTCTTTCAGACGAATCCAATTGGAGTTATTAAACGTTTTCCTGACTCTTCCAAGCGTTAGAATGGGAGTAGGTGGGTGTTTTTGTTCAACAGTCCAAAAGTAGTCAAATAAAGCGTGCGCATCCATAAAAAAACGTGCCTCACACGGCTCCGAGGGGTGAATAAAGGCCTCCTGTAGCGTATCAATGCGTTTTTGTAAGAAGAATAACCATATTGAAAATGTTAGAAATAATTTTCTCTCACTTTTGCTGACTGTCATGCGTGCAAGCCGTTTACGGAATTACAGATGCGCGCTCTTTATTTGACTACTTTTTGACTGTTGAACAAAAACACCCGCCTACTCCCATTCTAATGCTTAAAAGAGCCAGGAACATTTTTAATATAACTGATTGGATTTGTCTGAAAGAAGAAAGTCATACATACCTAGGATGCTTTGAGGGTGAGTAAAACATGGGCTAAATTTCATTTTTGGGTGAACTAACCTTTTAAATAATTAAAACATACAAAAAATGATTACATTCACATTTATTCACAGCGTCAACTTATTTATTAGGCAGCAATGTTTTTTTTGTTTAAACTTTATAGTTTATTTGGTGAGGTTGTTTATTTATTCATTTTTATATATTTTATTTATTCATTATTTGTTTTTGAATTTTTGGGTTAAATTAATACATTTTAGCCTGGAATTTAACAATTAAAGCTAAAAATAAAAGTAAGAATAGTAGTAATGTAAACAAAAAATCTCACTAATCGACTGGACATTTTATTGGAAATGATTTTTGTGTGAAAGGCTTTCTAACCCTTTTTTTTTATGTATACATTTCATGTTGTCTATATGACAAGTATCAACTTCTGACTAATCAGTTTTGAAAGTATGTAGTTTACCACATCCTTATTAGATCTATGGCTTCTTTCTGAACGTTGATGGTAGAGCGATAATGTGTAGTGTTTTCACTGTGTTCATGAGTTGTGTGAGGAGGTTTAAGTTTATAACAGTATGTTGGTTTTGTCATATAGCCCAGAAAGACTACGTATTCTCTGAAGTCTCCTGGCGTGCGGCCGGTGCGGCAAGCATCAGGAGGAGGAGGGACGCTGAAAGGTCACCCAGTGCCATTAGAACGAGAACCACCTCACAAAATCACCTTCAGGAGCATCGCAGAAACAGAACCTGAGACTCTCCCTTCTCTCCCCACCTCTCCAAACACACCCACACCTCCACAGTCTGCCAGCTCTGACCTCAACTCGGTGTTCATTGAGCCTGACCTGAGCAGCTCCTATGGTGAGTGAAGGGGAGTGGCTGTAACTCAATGGTTAAGGATCAGCTAGTAAACCAGTGCATAATTTTTCCATATACATGCTTAAATGGCTTTTTGTTTGTTTTTCTGCAGGTAACAACACCATATTTGCCCCAGTTTTGCTGCCTCAGTCCAGTAAGTGTGAAGTCCTAATTTTCCTCAAGCAGATCATTCTTGCTTTATGTGACAGACTGTTAGACTATGTGTTTTCTCTCTTTGTCAGAGTTTCAGTCTGTGTCGTGTGGCAGTTTACACCATTTGATTGGTGATGAGCCACTTAAACCCCCTCCATTACCTCCCCGCAGGAAAGATACCGCTTCAGAGACCAAGGTGACTTGCACAGTGTTGAGGAAGTTACTTTGAAACTATACATGCTATAATGTCCACACACTGAAAATAAAGCTCCAAAAACATTGTTTTTTCCCAAGAATCCATTGGAAAAAAAGTTTTTGGAGCTTTATTTTTTTTTTTGTTTAATTGTCTTTTTTTGTCCTGCACTTGAACTCAATTTTTGGGGCTTTTTGGATATGCACACGTTTTTGTATTCTTTTTCAAACTATATATGCTTCTCATGATTTAAAGAGTTGACAACATAGCTACAAATCGCTTTTAACAAAATATTTTATTAAAAATGGAAACTTTTTAATAATTCCTTTATGTAGATTTTCCAGAATGCTTTCGTTTTTGGTATTTACCGATATCTGTATTTTCAGTGCATTTTTTAAAAAAATGTAGGGTATAGAAACCAAAAGAATATCATATTAGGTGGCTAATTTGTGTAGATTTAGATGTTGTTGTATTTTTTTGGGTTTTTTTATCTTTCATTTAATGGTAGAGCCTACATTTAGAGTGGTACAGTAATCACAATCAGTGCTAGTATTGGTATCAGTGCATCCCTACCTTTATGGTTTCAATCCATCTTGAAAAAGAACTGAGATAGTACAACCAAACAAATTTCCCTTTTTTAAAAAAATGTAGACATACAAGGGGAAAAAAAGAGCACATACCTATACACATTACTTTTAGCATTTGTGACATTTGTGAAAATATTTTGTTGTATTTTATTTTTTCTCTAATTCATTATTTAAAAAGGAATTGCAAATTATCAGCATAATTAGTGTAAAGTTGAATTGAAAACAGTATTATGAATTTCAGAATGCCTTTGTGTTTGGTTTGTCCTTTTTGTTTTTTTGCTTTACTAAGATTTTATTTAGTTTCACAGGTTCTCATCATTGCATCACGTTGTGCCATCACATTTACACGATTGCATTCTGTCCTCTCTTAAGTTGAGTTCTAGGCCTGAAAGTCCTCCTGCCATTCCACCACGACAACCTCCTCCTCCTCGCCTGCAACCACGTGTTCCAGTGATCAACGGGCCGACAGACGGGCCGCTGCCGAGCCCCCCGCCCCCTCTGCCCCGCGATCCCCTGCCGGACACACCTCCACCAGTTCCGCAGCGACCGCCGGAGATCTTCATCAACTACCCAGTGAACATGCAGCCGTCTCCAGGTGTCCGTTTCCTCTGGGACTTCACCAGCTCACCTAGCACTCCCAACACCCCTCCTGGCACGCCCTCGCCCCGTGTTCCGCTCCCTGGCACGCCTTCTCCACGCGTGCCTCGGCGCCCCTGCACGCCCAGCGTCAGTCAACAAAGCCTGGTCCACCTCCACCACCTCCCGCCCACTCCGGCCCCTCCCATACCGCCTCGGCACAACTCCACCCCCGCGCTGCCAAAACTGCCCCCCAAGACTTACAAGAGAGAACTCTCTCAATCCACACACACTCTCTCACAGCCATCCATACACACTCTCTCGCTAGTCGACAACAGGGACAGCAACGAATAAGAGCATCACACCCTAAAATACGGACGTGTGTGTGTGTATGTGTGTGTGTGTTTTAACAACATTTAACCTGGAACCAGACAATCTGATGCTAATGAAAACCTGAAGATGCTCATTGCTCTCGAGGAACGTGATTATCACTCGTTTTTCACGTCTGTCACATTCAACTTGCAGAGCTGCGCAAGGTCATGTTCTCGTCGACAGCACATTCACTGATGGAAATGCTGCTCTGAGGCCTTTCACCACCGTCAGACTCTGCTGTGGATGTTTATTTGGTTGCAGGTCAAAGGTCAACCAGGGTTCAACCCGAACACCCTCAGCACGCCTCTCTTCGGTTGCCTTTAACTCACAGCCGTGACCTTGACCAGAGATTGTACCCTTCAGGTGAACTCTTGACATTTTGGTGAGCTTTTTCCTTACACTATTTAAAGCCAATATGATGTCTTAACCCCTCCCCTCAAAGACGTACCCATCTATTCGTTGATTCATCACAAACCGATACTTACGCCCCTTGATTTCCGCACCAGACTCTTAATGTGCCTTCAGTATCAGTACTGAACAAGATGTAAGCATTCGCCTTGACCATGCTTAGAACAAATGTCTAGACAACACCTCCGTTTGTCCGTTTGTGTGCGTGCGCTCCAAGTATTCTGTACAGAGTGACATATCTGCCCTCACTACTCACCTCGGCGCCGTGGCGGCCCAGTTGCTGATGTATCTACTGACAATCTCAGTCTGAGACCCACCGGATTCACACACTGTTGTAGAGTGTTTGGTGTGGACCAGTGTCAAGTTTGTGTGTCTTAATAGTGTGCGGTGAGCCTTTTTTTTGCACTTTAGGGCAGTACTGTTACAGACAGGCAGAGGACTCAAACTCACAATCCTATGACCTTATGACCCTGTCCTGCTAACCCCCGTCCTCTGGGCTGGTCAGGACAACCGTCGGGCTGTTTCCCAAAACTCATGAACTTTGGGACACATTCAGAATGTTCTATTGTAAATCACACCGCCTGCTCTCATTAAGGTCCGCTCCGTCAACCGAACCATGTCCATACAGGAAGGGCTTCATCACCAGAGTCGACCACAGTAATTGTCTCTGAGGCGATCAGCCATAGAGGCACTGCAGTGTTTTGTAGTGATGTGACATCCTGTATGTGTAGAATTTCATCCTGGCCACTCCCACTGAGACAACTGGTCAATTGGTTTGAAGTGTTAGTAATTCCCAAAAACTCACTGTATTTGTGTGCGTGCGTGCGTGTGTGCGTGCGTGTGAGCGTTCAAGGCCTGTAACTGCTTTTGTACCATGTTCTCCATGAGACTCATTAATAAACTCGCAGTCTTATTTTCTAATGAACGTTTTTATTCCTCTGTTTATGTGTATTCTGTTACATCAAAGTGTTTATTTCTCTCTGACAGATCACATCATGCTGGAAGACGTTTGTTGAATTTAGATGTCGTGAGGGCGCTGGTGCTTCATGTCAGTTCACAGTGAGAAGTTGTCGTCATTTGTAATTTCTTTTACAAATTGTAATCTCTTTTTCTTTTAAAAAGTTTCCAGTTATTTTATTGGATGAAGTAGAGACGTTCCCTGTGTATGATTAGTTGCACCAGTTTGTGTCAGACTGTACTGCAGGGTCCTTCGCTGTCCTCACTGTCATGCCACACTGCTTCAGCCCGCTGGACTCCAGTCCCTCTATATGCAGATCTAAACCAACACATGCACACATTACTACTTTGGAGTGCCCTTAACTGGCATCACACAGTTTTAAGTTTAGCACAGAGATAACTTTGCACATAATTTATTGGATTTTCGAAATGGCATTCTACTGGCTCTGCAGATGACATGTAGATGATCACGATCAGTTCTATCAGATATATTTGCATGCTTAGAGGTAAGTACTGCTGAATATATAGCTAAAATGAAGTAAACACAATAAACTAAACTGCAGTTACAATAAAAAAAGTTGATGCTAGAAAATTGTAATCCAAGCCAATTATTTGAACAGTGTTTGCATTGCCTTTCTTCTGATCCCAACATTAGGAAAGAGTGGATAAACTTTATTTTTAATGAAGATCCAGGCTGTGTCAGTAAGAACTTGGCTCTTTGTTCACTTTAATTACCGTGGATTTGTTTACAATCAAGGCACAATTTGACACAGGATTTTCAGAAAGCTTGAAACTAAAAAATTATACTGCGCTGCATTTTTATGTGGTCACTATTGCTTTGTCTGTTATTATAGATCAATTGATATTTACTGAGTATTTATCCATTTTTAACCTAAATCACTGCAGCGTCCATCTGTGAAGGATGTAGGCTATCAAACATACACAACTGTTGGCCAATCATAGCAGTGGGTGTTTATTTCTGGGTCTACAATCCGCCACATCTATTCAAACAGCGTTCTGATGAGGGGGGTTAAAAACAGGACAGAAAATAGCCCTTTTTTTAATTCTAAAATCTTGATAACATAAGTGGACAAAATAATAAACAAGGCAGTTCATGTCCCCCTTAAAAATACTTTGTACTTAGATTTGTAGTTAATTGATTTAAGTATTTTACATAAATGAATGGCACCAGCATCCTAAATTCCTGCAATACAAGTGGCCTTTAGATCAAATTGAATGACAGGAATTATAATCTCACTGTTGTGGAAAGACATTTTTATACAAATGTACATAAACACTTAACTGTTTTATAATCGAGATTATTAAATGTTCTGTTTTATACTGTATATTTTGGCAGGTCATCGAGATAGCAGGCTATTCCAAACACAGCCTTACTCCCCTTACCGTGATTGGTCTGTCTCTTGCTGCTGATTAATGATCTGATTGGTTGAGCTGAAAGACACAGAGTTCTCTTTTGCAGGAGTCGCATCACCCTGAAAGAGAGAAGGTGAGTGTTTTTCTTAGTAATGGTTCATGTGATATTTCAGCAGCTGCATCCGAAATCACATACTCATCCACTATATAGTAGGCGAGAAACAGTATGTGAAAAGAGTATGTCTGATTTCATAGTAGTCATAAAACATCTTACTACTTTTGGTGTTATTCTGAAGTGACATCCAATGAACACATTATTATTCCATGAGGCCATGAGAGAGGATTTGTGAATGGCAGCTGACACAATAGATTGCTGGTTGGTTACGTGACACGGGGCAGTTGAGGCCTTCTGGATAGCGAGTCGGACTTGTAACCCAAAAGGTCGTGGGTTGGAGTCTCAGGTCCGGCAGGGATTGTAGGTGGGGGGAGTGAATAGTCAGCGCTCTCTTCCACCTTCAATACCACGACTGAGGTGAGACCCATGAGCAAGGCACCAAACCTCCAACTGCTCCCTGGGTGCCGCAGCATTGCCTGCCCACTGCTCCGGGTGTGTGTTCACGGTGTATGTGTGTTCACTGCTGTGTGTGTGCGCTCACTGCTGTGTGTGTGAGCACTTGGATGGGTTAAATGCAGAGCACAAATTCTGAGTATGGGTCACCATACTTGGCCACATGTTACTTCACTCACATGACAAACATACATTCATACTACATGTTCATACTATATACAAAATACTTTTAAAGGTTTACCAACTCAGAGAGTATGCAATTTCAGACGCAGCCAGTGTTTTTGGTGCAAAACAGCTTGACCAACATTATAAGTGGACCTCAGGGGGACAAAATAGTGATTCAGAATTGTAGGATGTAGTGGGCTTGTGCTAATTTTCATATGATGTCTCAAACCTGTGAGTAAGTCGGGTCCCAAATTGGCCTAAAGGCACTGGCGGGGATTCTGTGTGGTTTTGGGGCACGTGTTTTTCCTTGCCCCCCAATGCGAACCTTAGCAGGAATAGGAGCCCGTCTGGGAATCTGCCACGGCATGCATAATCCTCCCCCTGCCTGCACGGCTGAAGCGTTGTGAGTGTATGAAGGTTTGAGGAGAACTGGAACCTCGCTGTCCTCTTCATCATCATCATCATCATCACGTGCTTCCGCTCCCCTGAGCCGATTCAGAGTTTCATCTGGGCTACAGGTTGTTACAGAAGAGAAGTCAAAAACGGATGCGTCGGCCACATCGCAGTCTGTGTCCCGGTCATCGAGATGGTGCGGCGGAGGGTATAGCTCAGAGGTGTATACTCGTCCATCGAGCCCCGGGGAACCACACACACGCACGGCCAGACCAGCCGAGGAGCTCTGACTCTTGGCAGCAGTAGTGAGGTTTCCCCCGACACCTACAGGTGGCACAGGGTTCAGAAAGCTGACAGCTCCTCTAGGATGACGAGGGAAGGGTACGCAGATGGGACCCGCGTGGCTCTGGCCTGCGCTGCCATTCCACATGTACTCTGCAGTCCAGCCACCAGGGGGCAGATCACACATATGCTCATGGCCGTTTCTGAGTGGAGACATTAATGTTTAGTATAGTAAGAAAAAAAAAATCCAAATTAAATTACATTTTAAAAAGTAAACTCTAATTACATTAAATCTGACTGCGGATTACAAATGTAGTTTAAATGAGGGATTTTTAAAGTCAACATGAAATGACAATGTATTTTATTTTTTTAAATGTGTTCTAGATCTTACTGTGAATGATTCGTTAGAATAAACTTCTAAAAGCAGCTATATATTTATTAAGACATGGTTATGCTCTGATATTATGAAGATGACATGTTGTTTGAAAATTAAATAATTACCATTTGTTTCCAATACAAATGTTCCATATTTACAGGCTCAAATTGTAGTTTTTTAATTTTTTAATATATTTAGATTTGTTACAGTTGCTCTGAATTTTATGGCATTTTTTTCATACATTAAAGCAGCTGAAAAAAAGACATGACTTAACTCTATAAAGCACTTTAAAATTGAATTATTGAATTATTTAATTTGTTAAATCATTTTATGGAGATTGCACTGCCAAAGAACATTTCAGCAACAATTCACTGTGAAAAGAATAAAATTTATTAATTTAGAATTGATAAATGCCCATAATTTTAAAACTGTGTTCAACAATGATAATATATTTGTATCCAATTATGGAAGTAGCTACATTTAAATGTTTATATGGAATTACCTATTTTACGTGCATCATTTGCAATCAAATAGAAATTGCTTGATTTTTTTTTTTTTTTGGCTCTAATTTCTGTATAACATGCTGGATTACCTTAAAATTCCACTGGGCTGAGGTAGTGTCTGTGAGATGCCAACACAACAGCATTTCCTCTGGTGTACAGTGCTGTCTATGCCTGCGCCTGCTGTGACGCTGGCTGTATCCGCATTAATGTTGGCACAGTACTTGGTAAAAGCGGAAGGGCCACAGTCGGGGCTCTCGGCACAGCACCTGCTTCTCAAACTGCAGACACACTAAAATTAGCATCAGCCACCTGCCACAAAATCCAGTTTCATACAGTTAAACAGAAGAGCTCTTTGTAAAATTCACACTTACTGAAGCTTTACCTGACAGACAAACAGGCAAAATAATAGGACTGACCCTTGTTCAGGCCCTGCCCCCTCTTCGCTTGGCCCCGCCTTTGTCAAGGTCATGTGACAGCTTGTGCAGAGGTCCCACAGCACCCGCTCGCTCTCCTGTAGTGAACACCAATCTGCATGTCCAGCGCCAGAACTGCGTAACAGAGCCTGGTGGAAATAGGAAGAGCAGTAGAGATGCAGTGTCTTTTGTAGCAACACTGAAATTTAAAATCACTTAGAAAACAGAAGACTGCATTTTAGGAAGATAATGAATACTGTATGCACTGAACTGCTTGTCTCAGACAGTAGTGCAGCAGTGTGCAAAGCAGACTAAAGTGGTATGAGTTCAGCAATGCGGTAATGCCATCTGAACCCTGCTTGACTGTGCTGTCGCATTCACTGCCGTCTCATAGGCTACAACCCCCGTGTCATGTCTAGCATCACAATATTTTCCATATTTCTACTTTTCTTGACCTAAATTTAACATAACATCAGCTGTTTAACTGAGTCAGATAATACAATAAAGATTCTTGAATTCTGTTGACTGTGTCTGTCATGCTGTTGATCACCACAGAAAATGATTAAGACTCGACTCTTAGTAAAAAAAAACTAATGCTCGCAGTTATGTATTTATAAAGGAAGATCAACAAATACAATGTACATAGTACTTTTTTAAAATAAATTAATACTTAAATATTAAGGGACAAATTTTTATCAAGTTTATTCTGCAAGTATGTGACTCACCTGTATAATGTTCAGGTATGTGTGGATGCGGGAAACAGGAGCGAATAGTAGTGAAAGCAATCTGAAGCTCTCTTTCTCCTCCTAGCAGAAAAACATAATTGCATGAAACCAATATTATGCAAAAGTAAAAATCAATAGACTTATACATGAATTTAGATTTAAGTGGGTCTGGTTGCTGTAGTAGACTCATTTGCAAAACTTTTACTACTGCTGAGCTAGACACAAAACAGTCAACACTTGTGTGCTTAAGCATCTTTCATAACATGAAAAAGGAAGTTCTTGCTTGTGCATTTTGTGGACTGCTGTGGGGTGAAGTTGTAATAATCTCTGTTCTCAGGACAGTTCCCAGACTGGCCATGTATCCAAGATATGCATCAGAGAAAGACTTCTGCAGAAGGACAAACAATGAATGTATAAAAACAGCAATATTGTAAAATATTACCAAAATTTAAAATAACTAAAATGTTATTTATTCCTGTGACGCAAAGCTGAATTTTCACCATCATTACTCCAGTCTTCACTGTCACATGGTCCTTCAGCAATCATTCTAATATGCTGATTTGCTGCTCAAGAAACATTTATCAATGCTTCGCATTTTTGGAAAAATGTGATATTAATTTAGAATTGTTTGATGGATAGAAAGTTCAAAAACAGCATTCTATTTTAGATTTTTTTGTAATAATGTAAAAGTATTTAATGACACTTCTGATTAATTTAATATAGGATTTCATATTATTATTTTAATACTAAATGGCATTACATTGTTCTGTCCAGTGAGATTGAGAAACGCATCCCCAGCAGCACAGCTTCTCTCATCTGTGGTCAGTCGTTCTTCTAAGGTGTTGCGGAACAGCAGGTGGCGCTGTAGCATCTGATCAATATGCTTTACAAACGCCACACTGTCTCACAAACACACAAATACACTTGTTATAGTGCGTGATACAGACAGAGATAAGGAGATTACATGAAATAGTGATATTGACTGTAGTTCTCTACTTTTGCTCAGCAGATTTGTATTTCTCATAGAGCTGATTCAAACTAGATACATAATCGCGTTCAGACCGCAACAGCATCTCCACCACACCCCGCCTCCTGCCTGACACAAAGAGACAGAGAGCCATGAGGATCCACATGTGAATACTGAGCAGTTAAAAGGCTTGGACATCAGGTTATTTACCCCGCCGTAGGCAGCTGTGTGTTACATGGCAGGAAAGAGAATCTGCACCTGAAATGGTAAACAAAATCAGCTGTACTGTGAATGCACAGTTTAAGGATTTTTAATATCATTTACTTCCCCTCATTTAATTTCTACCACATATTAGCTACACTATGTAATTTTTGGTCCTCTAGTGTCTGACACATAAAACTATATGTTTATACATAAATTACATGTATATGCATTATATGTAGACTATATATACATACAATGCATATGCATACAATGAGGATTCCAGTGTAATATGTATATTAGTGCTGTCAAATGATTTATCGCAAACAAAATAAAAGTTTTTGTTTGCATAATATATGAGTGTTCTGTGTATATGTATTGTGTATATAAATACACACACTTACAGCATATATTTTGAAAATATTTACATGTATTTACGTTTATATTTATAGTCACATAATTTATATTAGAAATAAATATATTTAATATATAAACATAACACATTTTTCTGAAATATATACATGCATGCGTGTGTATTTATATGTACATAATAAATATACACGGCACACATGCATATATTATGCAAACAAAACTTTTGGATGTGATTAATCATTTGACAGCACTAAATATGATGCAATAATTTGTTCAAATTATTAATTATTATTATAAACAATTCTTCTACCAAGACATATTAATCAGTTTTACATTTATATCTTAATTGTATGTAATACTGTATATTTGTAGACAGAGCACATTAATGTAGTAGTAAACTGATGTCTGATCACAGGTGTGCAGATATCTGTTATTTTACAACATCTTTCATCCAGTCACATTTCAGAGTCTGAACTATTTGTTTTTAGCAAATAAAAGTCTATTTTATGGTCTCATAATGTCACGTACAGCAGGGAAACAATGAAAGATCCAATTAAAGCAATTCAATTTTGGCACAAACTTTTATGTAACTTGGTAAAAGCTAGTCTCATTAGGTAGATGCCAACATAGACAGTTTCTGACTTGTCCTAACCCTTGAAAACCATGAAAAAACAATGGTTGTCTTGACTATAGTGTATGAATTATTGGCTACCAAGAGCAAGAAACCATTGGATATTTTTAGATAACAAACCAATTAACATTTATGATAAACAATTTTGATACTGTGTTGGGTCACCACATAATACCCACTTTGAAATCTGGATCCCGAAGCAAAACCAGTTGAAAATTGCCATTTTATTTTGGAATATTTTCTTTCGGCAGTAGCCGGGAGTTCAAAAAAGAGAATGAAGTGGCCCTGAATGCTAGCTTAGTGTCACATTGCGCCTCTC
>JAUZSZ010000115.1:25455603-25467752 GCA_034780575.1 Labeobarbus marequensis | reverse complement strand
AACTAAACTATTGTCTCAATAAGCCTGCCTAAAGATTGAGAATCAGTATTAGTAAATTACTTCAGAAGCTGCGGAAGGGATTTACCAGTACTAGCTACATACCATTACTGACTGATCTAAAACAACAGTGAGCATTAGCATTGCATTTAAAATGGCTGCTTACAGACACATTATATCATGCTCTGTTCCTGATTTCTATTACGACACCTGTAAAAACAGGTATTTTAGCTATAAAAATATGCGTGGGTGTTGTGAACTAGCAGTCATATGACAAACGGATGACCTGATCATGTGCTCGATTATTTTCTGCCCAGAAGGGCAGGTAGGCTATCTATGCTGCGGCTTCTCAGCAAAAATGATTAATAAACTTTTTTTCTAACCAATTATTAAATCCCCTAACAGAGCTTAGGCATTTCCCCAGAGCTTTCATAGCGGTTAGACTTTCCTTGTCAAGTAGCAGACCACTTCAGTGCAGAAAAACTTTCGCTCTTTCTGTTTTCAGTCACCTCTTTGCACATGACCAAGTAGTCAGGCGGTCAGTTGAGGCTCCGCCCAATGGTCAAAGGTGATTGGATGCTACACTGAGCCGTGTTGAGCTGATTGGATGGCGCATGGAGTATGTTTGCGCTGATTGGCTGCTACGCATGCGTCTTTGTAGCGCTGTTTGTAATAAAGCGTCGTGTAGCTCCAGCACAGGCAGCTCGGGCTACGCGTACAGAACAGGTAAGAGCATAGAAACTGACGTTACTAATATTTTTATTTTATAATAACTCTGCTAGTTTGGTTGTGGTTTGTATAATTAATCAACTCCAGGGTCAATACCCCATTCAGCGAACAGGAATACAGTTTAAATCCCCCTATGGCCTGTTGTTGTTGTTGTTGTCTGTCGTTGTTTGTTTATAGGATGATTACGACACCACTTACAAAAAATATAATATATTAAACAGTAATTTTTCAAGTTTCAGTCATTTATTACCACAATTAATTGTAGTATTTGCTACTATTATCATCTAAAATGAGACATTTAACAAAATGATATCTTATTCGGTTTGAAGGAGATTTACTATGGTTTTATAGTAGTAACAATAGCTGTATTAATTAACTGCGGTTTTTTTTTGTAAAAATCAAATGTTCAACTCAAATGAACACCTATATTTTTAACTCTTCATACTTTATCTCTGCCTTGCTGTAAACAGACTTTATATAGGACATGTTTGAACACATAATAAAGTCAACACTGCTTTATTTGCATAACTATAAAGGCTTCGTGAAAATGGGGGGCGGGAGTGTAATGGGTATTTCCAATATACCCATATTATAATATTCATGTATATTATATTGTTAGCAAAATGAAAGTCATGAAATGACTTTTTGTATTATGACAAATACAAATGCCTTTTAAAGTAAGTTTACAATCTTTAAACTTTTAATAGCATTCATGGCGTTTTTCTCTGATTATTTTGCATCTCTGTTAGCAGTAGATTGTGGAGATGAGTCCACAGACAGTAGCAGTTTTAGTTCTTGCCCTGAGTCTGGGGCTGGTAGTGAGTGGTTTTCCTGCCGAGCAGCCAGAAAATGGGAAGCACTGGGTTGTCATTGTGGCTGGATCGAATGGCTGGTACAATTACAGACACCAGGTAAGAATGGAACTGATCTTTGAGGTGGAAAAAGCACATGGGTTTTTCCAAACTGTTAGTTGTCATATCTGAAGTCTTTTTAGATATTTATTGTGTTTTATTTGTGTCTGTGTATAGGCCGATGTGTGCCATGCGTACCAGATTGTCCATAAGAACGGAATTCCCGATGAGCAGATTGTGGTCATGATGTATGATGACCTTGCTCAGAGCCCTGAGTGAGTATGACTTGTATTAATTAAACAAACTAGTATAGTTTAGTGGTTCTCAACCTTTTTGACTCCAAGACCCTCAAATTGTCAAAAGCAATATTCAAAACTTATATGTATCTCTTGTACTTCTGTTTTAATTAAAATAAACAAAAAAAAAAAAGTGATGTCAATTTAATCTTTTATGTCATTTTTAGTGTTCTTTTAGCATGTTAAGAGTTTAATTTTAGGTTTTTAACAATTTACAGTAAATAATTAAGATATATTGGGGCCCCCTTAGAAATTTGCTAACTATGGACTTTGGTTGAGAACCACTGGTATAGTGAGATTTGGTCTGGTAAACCAAGAGATATTGGATCAAGCCTAGTAAGAAATGATTCTTGACCTGGAGTAACTTTTCTCAAATGCAATAGTGATAGAAGAGCAAGCACTTTACCCTCATTGACTCAGACTTTAGAAAATGTGCTGTTTCAGATATTTTAAAAAATTCTCTTAATCACCAATATGAGCACTTCCCTAAATTCTTTTGGTAAAGTGGTGACTTCCAAAAGCAGACCTGAAAAATTTAGGTCCACCACATGGATGGACGTGCATATCTGCAAACAGAAACAACGCTTTGAGTAAGTTTCTTTGCAGAAGTCACACTTATCTAATTTAACCACCAGAAGACTTGGTGTGCCAACAGGAAAAATGCATGAATTGTAACTTGTCAGGTTTTTCTGTCATGGTCGTGATAGTGGCTGGCATTTAACATGTTTGTGTCATGATTGTTTATGGAGTGTTTGCTTCTTTTTAGGGTCCATAAACCAATAAGAGTATAATATTAATATAATCCTAATGTAACATCTATATTTGGACCATTTTGCATTGACATTATTTTCACTAAATGAGGTAAAACTGATTAACCCTGTAAATGGTGACAATATACAGTACAGAAGAAATTTTTTTTTTTTTTATATATATACACACACACACTTGAACCTTTATATTTTTATTGGAAGCTGCATAGTTGTGACATTTATTGCTTTAGCGGCGTTTTTATGAATTCATATGTAGGTCAGGTGTTCCTAGAAGAAAGCGATCTGATAGTTGGCTTAGTCACATTCTTTGAGGGTTAAATTTTAACCTATGTTTCATTAAGTTGAGGAGAAAGAGGTCTTTTTATTATTGTTTGTGGTCTTTTTATGTGTTATGCTTTTAAGAATCAATTTGCCAGTTTTGCTGCTTAAAAACTTAAACTTTTCAGTACAGAGGTTCATATGACCATGTTTTTGTGTGTGTCCAGTAACCCTACTCCAGGAGTGGTCATAAACAGACCCAATGGATCGGATGTTTACAAAGGAGTGCTGAAGGACTACACTGGTGATGTGAGTCAATACGTGCACCTCTGAATCTGAGATTTGAAGTAGTAAGTGATGTTTGCATTAATATTATGTGTGTTTGTTATATAGGACGTGACTCCTCAGAACTTTCTGGCGGTGTTGAAAGGTGATGCTGCCAGTGTGAAAGGAGGATCTGGAAAAGTGCTGAAAAGGCAAGTTCCCATTAAAAACTGGGGCAGATGGGGGTTAGAGGTCAATTAGCATGTTGTTGAAACGTAAATTAGCTTTTAGAAGATTTTAGTGTCTTACTAAATTTATTGCCCTCAGTTCCTGTGAAATCTGAGTCTCCTTTGTATCTGTTTGTACATGTTGAGTCAGATATGTGGAAAAAAGGTCTTATGATATAGTTTTCTTTCATAGTGTATGTTTTTTTTTTTTTTCCTGGCAGCGGTCCAAATGATCATGTGTTTGTGTATTTCACTGATCATGGAGCCCCAGGTCTGCTGGCCTTCCCTAATGATGATGTAAGCACTTTCTGCTTCCTGTGGTCAGATCCTTTCAGATCTTTTTACGCACGCTACACAGTCCTTTCCAGTGTCTTTTCCTAGTTTCATTACAAATGATATAATCAATGTAAGTAAATAGTTTAGTTGAAAAAAATATATATATAAATTTAAATAAACAAATGATCTTTTTTTTTTTTTTTTTTTCATCCCCCACTGCAGATGCTCCTAAAGTAGGTCAGCTGACATAGTAAGATCTCATATAATGAGTAACATGTTTAACTCGCGGGAGGTTTAGCTGTGAGTTGCATTGACGAATTGCTGTACCAACAACTTTTCTGGTAATTGTGCATGATCATCGGGTGGGGGAGTTATTGCTTCACTTCCTTATGCATGACATGTTTATAAATGAATGGGAATGTTGCAAGCACCTCATCAGTAGCTTTCATCTCTAGAAACTTACAGTAAATCATGCTTCTACTTTTCTCTGTTTTTAGCTTCTTGTAGATGACCTGATGGAAACCATCAAGTACATGCACCAAAACAACAAATACAAGAAGGTGACTGTTACATGTCTTTGCTCATCAGTATTTATAAGATACAATCATTTCTGAGCTCTTTTTTTTAAATATATCCTTTCTCGCACACATAGATGGTGTTTTACGTTGAGGCCTGTGAATCTGGCTCTATGATGAAGCCTCTGCCAGTTGACATTAATGGTGAGTGTTTCTTTAACACCATCACACATGCTGCTGTGTGTAAATATTACCATACATATAATCTATGTCTACTCTCTCTTTGTATCTCAGTCTATGCTACCACTGCTGCCAACCCTGATGAGTCCTCATATGCCTGTTACTATGATGAAGCCAGAGATACCTACCTGGGAGACTGGTACAGTGTCAACTGGATGGAAGACTCTGATGCGGTTAGTACACACATCTGACAGAGAACTTAGACTTTGCTTAGGTCCAGATTTAAGAAAGATAGACGAGAAGAGCATTTATTCAGAATGATATAATGAGCAGATCATAATGAGAGCAGAGCATCTCGTGACCCTGAATACAGACATGCAGAAAGAATGTGGATGATGGGAAGGTGTCATAAATGGTTTTGTGTATTTGTTTCTTTAGGAAGATCTGAGCAAAGAGACTTTGGCCAAGCAGTTCAAGATCGTAAAGGCCAAAACCAACACCAGCCATGTGATGCAGTATGGTAACAAGGTAATACACTCACAAACACTGTGAAATACATTTCATTTAGTAAATATAAAAAATTAACAGACGTATTAAAAAAAGCACACTGCCTTTACAATACCTAGCACCAATTGCAAGGTTGATCAGCATTAGTGATGCTGATTAGTGACAGGGCTCAATTGTCTGTGCTGCAAAGTACTAATGGCTAAATCATGGCCTGTAAGTATTAATGGCTGGTACCTTAATGGTGTACTATTTCCAGCTGAGGCAAAACAATTTTGGACCCTGACTGGAAGAGAGCAAACAAATGAATAGTCAATTCTACTCTGTCAAATTGTAGCAGCTGTGAGCAGAATCCTATAAATAATTAAAAATATGATGTATCTTGATCTGCTGTGAGGTTCTTCATGGGTTGAGGTCAAAATTTCCATTTATAGTCATGTATACTTTATTGACAAGGTGTTTGATAAAAGCATAAATGTTGTTTTGAATACTGTCTGTATTTGCCAAATGTAACTCTGTTGGTTTGTTTGTGTTTTAGACGCTGTCCCACATGAAGGTGATTGCATTCCAGGGTAATTCGAAAGGTCTTGATAAGGCACCCGAACCTGTGTCGTTGCCTGTGATTACTGAACATGACCTCATGAGAAGCCCTGATGTGCCCCTTGCAATCATGAAGAGAAAACTCCAGAAGTCCAATGACATTAATGCTGTTGTCGGTTACATGAAAGAAATCCATGAACATCAACAGGTTTGAAGCACTGCTTTTTACCAAACAGTTTAAACAGATAATTAGTTTTTTATTTTTTTAAAAAATTAAAAGGTTTTTTTTTTTTTTTTTTTTTTTTTTTTTTTTTTAATGAAATGAATACTTTTGTTCAGCAAAGACACATTAAATTGATCAACTGACAGTAAGACATTTATAATGTCACAAAAGATTTGCATTTAAAATAGTTATTTTTTTTTTACTTTCTATTAAACAAAGAATCCTGAAGAAAAAAAGAAAAAAAAGTATCATGATTTCCACAATAATATTAAGCAGCACAACTGATTTCATCTTTAATAATCATAAGAAGTGTTTCTTGAGCACCAGATCAGCAATTAGAATGATTTCTGAAGGATTATGTGACTCTAAAGACTGGAGTAATGGCTGCTGAAAATTCTCCATTGGCATCACAGAAATTAATTACTTTTTAAAATGTATTTAAATAAACAATTGCGGTTTTTACTGTATTTTTGATCAAATAAACCCAGTCTTGGTGAGCATAAAAAAAAAACTAAAACTTACTGACCCCAAACTTCAAATGTTAGTGTATGTAACACATACTGCAAGTGATGTATGTGACATTGATTTCAGTCAAGATGATCATATTATAATGTATTTTATATCTGTTTGTGTGTGTGTATAGGTGCGGGAGCTGCTTGGAAATACCATGCGTAAGATCGTGGAGCATGTGGTGCAGGAGAAAGAGGAAGTGCAGGATTACCTGGAACGACGTGAAGAACTCACAGAGTATGAATGTTACAAAACTGCTGTCAAACACTACAAGAAACACTGCTTCAACTGGCACCAACAGGAGGTACAAACAGTCAGCCTGAACAGGCTTCCTTGTTCTCTTTCGTATGCATGATTAGTTGTGGTTTGCTGTGTGTGACGGGTTTTTTTTTTTTCTTTTTTTTCTCTTGTTGCAGTATGAATATGCTCTGAGACACCTGTATGCTTTAGTAAACCTGTGTCAAGGAGGATACCAGGCCCAGAGGTAAAGACACATTTTTGTTCAGACCGCTTCTGTCTTTTTTCTAGATATGGTGGTGGTCTAAATTTTGTAAACAATGAGCTATAAAAGCTCCAAAGTGTGATTCCATAATAAATAGCGCCCCTGCCCACGATAGTGAGGTATGTAAAGTTTTGTTGCATAATGTTTATTTAAATCTCATATCTGTCCATTCTCACAGAATCACAGCAGCCATGGATGATGTGTGTTACTTCAGACAGTAGGAACATGAACTTGTGAGCCACTGAGGACTTATTTTGGATGGACTATACTTTGCACAAAAGAATCAGACTGGGGGAAATCATCGGTATCACACACAACTTTGATTTTTATCTTTTTGAAAATGTTTCTTTTTAATGAGGATTTACACTTTTTAAAATTTGTATGTGATGTTTTACTGATCTTTATTTTGTTTTGAAGAAAGAAATGTGCTTTAAGATGCTGCCCAGTGACCCCTCACAGACACTTTGGGCCATTAACTTTTTTCATATTTTGTTTGTGTATTGTTGTATTTTTTTTCCCCTTCAGATGCCTCCTCAATGAGACCAACAGATTTTTTTGACGGTACAGCTTTAGAATGACACAATAGCCATTTTTTCCACCTCAGTTACTGTCACCATAATATCTTTTAAGATGGGTTGGAAACCAAAGTATTCAAATGTCCAATCACTGAATCTTACAGGATGTTGAATAGATGCATTCAGACAATGTAAAACAAACACTCGATAGACACATTTAGCTGCATGCTGCATTAAGAATTTTTTTTTTTTTTTTTAATCTGCTTGTTGACTGAGCCATGACAATACCCAATTTCTCTCCAGTAGTAAAATCAAAGGAGCTCTTCTTTGGTTATTAACTAAATGTATACCTATCAAACTAAAGTGCAAACTAACCTAACTATCTGAAGTCTGTGGTCATACTTAACAAGAAGTGTCTTAACTGTGATCACTGCTCCAAAACAACTGCAGTTAATGAGCAGATGTGTTTAGTGTAATTGTCGAAGTGTCAGGCTGTGATATTATGTCAAGTGCCCTCCGTTTAGAGTCATTTGAGGCTAAATGAAGGTGTAATGTTTGAGGAGTGTTTGCTGGAGTTTGAGCTCTGTAAGGAAAGTGAGTTTGCACTGACAACATGGGTTAAAACACTCTGTGAAACAATACACTGAATTACTGTCAATGTTAAGCAGCGAGTTATTGATTTAAAAAATAAACCTGAATTGAGTGAATTTGTTGAATGTATTTTTTTCATTTTCTTTCAGTCCAAGTTATAGCGTAATTCTGTTGACCAATAAATATATGCTACTGCATTGGTTCTTATACCATACAGCTTATTTTTGTTGCTATATAAAATTCAATTAAATTCTTTCTTATATAGCATCAAAACTAGGTTCATTAGTTGTGGGGAACATTTGCAAATAAATACATATATTATTCATAAAATGTTTTTTATTTACTTAAATTTTATGTTTAAAATAATTTTAAACAACCATTTTATTTAAATAAAAATAAAATCATTAACATTTAAACTAAATAAAACTTTAAATAAAATGATAAATGAATTTATGTATGAGTTTATTTTTGTTGCTATATATATATATAAGCTCATTGGTTTTGGGGAAAAATTGCAAATAAAGATTTTATTAAATAAAACAAATGAATTATTTCACTTTGTTTAAAAAAATATTTAGAAAATTTTTCAATCAATTTTATTTTAAATAAATATTTATGTTACACAAAGGTTGCCACAACTAAACTCTACTGCATATGTTTTTTCAGGTCTGATTTTTACAATGTAAGGAAAAGTTTGTGCTGCCATTTTGTCCAATTCAACTCAAATGCCTTTCTCTCCTGTTTCTCATTTTCTTCTTTTTGCTGTACAGCTGTAATCTGTTTAGACAGAAGTCTCATGAACTACATAACATTTACTGGTAAAGTAAACATCTTAGCAATTCCTATGCATGCCACGCATGCTATCTAAAAACAAACCAACAAATTAGACTGAAAGGCCGTGAGTTTCTTATGTAATATCTAGTACACTCACTGTGTGATTTTTCTTTGTTTTCTTCACCTGGTAACTATTACATAAGAATGATATATATGTAATTGTAATGTAACATTTTTACCTTTAACCTGTACACCACATCTGACAACACCTGTGAAGCAGCTCTCAGTGGTCTTGAGATCCATTTTAGCAAATAAGATAAGATGTTCTCAACAATCAGAGCTGGATAGATTACTTATAAATCGTAATCCGTTACTGATTCCAAATGACATGACAAAAATTGTAATGTTACGTTATCCATTACATTACACATTTTAGTATAATCAGATTACTTTTGACCTAACTCGTTTATCACATTGATTTAAACTTTGTACCATAAGGATGTAAAAATGCAAAGAGTGAGAAAATATATTCCTTTCATTGTAATTAACAACGTGAAATGCATTAAACATTATATTACATCAAGGTTTCCCAAATTGGGGTTCGTAAAGCAACTGCAGGGGGTTTGTGAGTTTAATAAAAGGCAAACATGTGACTAAATAATGAAAACACAAAATTAAAATAAACCATTTTAAAATAACAATGAAATTAATTCACTTACTAAAAAAGAATGAATATTTTATGTTTACCTGCATGCCATATGGCCATTAACCAACGTCAGAGAACCGTGAACATGGAAATGTGATACTTAATTGTTAAAATATTTATTTTAAAATCTCAGGGGTACTTAAAGCAGTCGTTGATTATAATTTCACTTTTTTAACTTTAGTTAGTGTGTAATGTTGCTGTTTGAGCATAAACATCTGCAAAGTTACGACGCTCAAAGTTCAGAGCAAAGGGAGATATTGTCTTTTACAGAATTGCTGACTGACCACCACTTTAGAGTAAATATATTAGGTGAAAGAGGTTCAGATGACAAAACGTTTGAGAATGTCTGCAAATAAGAAATAATTTGTGCATTTTAATGAGTTTGAAAGACAAAAGCCTTTCAATAATACATAATAATACATGGTTAAATAACCTACTGAGAGATCATTCAAATAAAAACTAGAAGCTAAAGTTAGTGAACTAACTTTGATGTTGGCTTGGCAAAGCCAGCCTCGGCAGCCTTGGGGCAAAAGAACCAGAGTACTTGTGTGTCCAGCGTTCTTGAGCTGCCCTGCTGCAAAAAAAAAGTACAACAGTATTTTCTATGGACACTTAATATTTTCTATTCTAATAAAAAAGTCTACTAGTCTATGACAACAGCTTCAACAGAGTTGGCTAGCTGGATGCAAAATAAATCGTGCCTTTTATTGTTTTCCCTGTTTGCTATTTCAAAGTCCTGTCACCGACGCATTGTGGGAAACAACACAGAAGGTAACTGAAACAATGCGGGTTAACTCAAGGCGATCATCAGGGTCCAAGCACTGGACATGTCTCTTTTCAAGTAAATTATGAGTCCTTATGTGAGTACTTATATATGCACAATATGAAAATAGATAACTAATATAGTGTCCCCTCTTCAGTTGGACGCACATACAGTTATGTCTGACAACTTGAGAAATATATTGTCAATACCATTAAAATTAAGATAAAAAGTAATGGCCTATCAGTATTTAGGAGATTACAGTTTTTGCATACCTACTATATTGGGCTTTATTAAAGTTTATGAAAATATAATGAATTTACATGCATTTTTTAATTTAGTCATTTAAATGAAACATTTTCAAAGTCAGCATTAGCATTATGGCTTTACTCTCTGAACCACATTAAGATTAAATGGCCAATACTTTTTTTAATATTTACAAATGTTTTATGATTAGTTTACTGATAATATACCCACATTAAACTCAAATGTACTGATTCTGTATCTTATTTCACGCTTTAAGAGTTAAATTTTCGACTTTCATTTTTGAGCAGTAATGATTGATTATTATGACATGTTAGATGTGTATGTAACAATTATAATATATAAACAATATAATGATGAAAAAAGTACAACAGTTATCGTTTTCATAATATCTTCTATAGACACTTTTTATTTTGTATTGTAATGAAGAAGGTTTTTATGACAACAAAAATTGTCATAACTAAAAATTAAACACCAATTTCACCTTTTCATAAATATGGCTGTTTCCAAAGGATTTTTATAGGATTTACATTTCAAAAATTAAAAGTCAAGTACTTCAAGCATTTTAAGCAGCTTGTACGAACTCTGGTAATATTTGTTATAGACTGCTGTAATTGTCTATTCTAACAAAGAAGTTTATTTTGACAAAAAAATTTAGCTCTCAGTTAAATTGCACGATAAATAATTTGCAAACAATTGTATAACAAAGCAGGTTTTAGGTTTGTAGGTGTTTAGATGCAGAAATGGAAGAGTCCTAAAATAACATTGCATAGTTTTCATAAAATATTGATTCTTGTCAGAGCAATAAATAAATAAATACATTTATACATAAAAGAAGCCAAGACAAACAAATAGTTTTCTGTTTTTTTATTAATTAACATTGAAGAAAGAAAGCAGCTGGTAAATGCGGTCACTTTAATGTTCAAATCCAATATAATGATCATAACAATCCACTTCCGATTTATTTCTCAGCAGTTTATGTTCACATGAGACATAAACGACTGTTTTCAATGATATTCGCCAAGCTATCATGTATTTTCAAATAATCTTGTCTGTGTTTGTCCCAGAGAAGTCTTGCTTATTGAGAGAAGTGAGGATGAGTGCATTCCGGAGTGTCAAAGCTGTGATGCGCGTCTCTGCAGTTAAATATCTCAGGCACTCACAAGCACTCATTTTACCTCTATAATGTTTTCTTCTACTTTTATTGTGTTCAATCGCTTGAATGTTTTAATATACAAGGCTTTAAAAGACGTGCAAATTAGTTTTGTAATTGCAAGTTTCTTGTAATCAAGAAATTACAAGTATTTGTATAGTATTTCTCCTATCAAATGCGGAAGGCAGCAGCCGCGATTGCGACGTGCATGTCAGAAAAACAAATAAAACAGCTCACATGCACTCAATTCAGCTCTTTACAATCTTCTTCTACTTGTATTGTGTAGACCACGTGTAACCACACCAGCCTAGGACATCCAGCATCTTCACCTCCAAGATCATCTGAGACCAGCCAACCGGACAGCTGTTGCAACATTCAATTTGCATAACCAAAGAATTTCTGCAAAAAAACTGTCAGAAACCATCTGAGGGAAACTCATCTGCATGT
This sequence comes from Labeobarbus marequensis, assembly GCA_034780575.1. NCBI lineage: Eukaryota > Metazoa > Chordata > Actinopteri > Cypriniformes > Cyprinidae > Labeobarbus > Labeobarbus marequensis. The sequence goes on along the minus strand of JAUZSZ010000115.1, from coordinate 25,455,900 downwards.
GCAATTTCCTCATCAGGGTCTCGACCTGACTGCAGTTTATCATCGTAACCGACTTGAGTGGGCAAATGCTCACATTCAATGGCGTCTGGCACTTTGGAGAGGTGTTCTCTTCATGGATGAATCCCGGATTACACTGTACAGGGCAGATGGCAGACAGCATGTATGGTGTCGTGTGGGTGAGCTGTTTGCTGATGTCAGCGTTGTGGATCGAGTGGCCCATGGTGGCGGTGGGGTTATGGTACGGCCAGGCCTATGTTAGGGACAACGAACACAGGTGAATTTTATTGATGGCATTTT
>JAUZSZ010000115.1:25335556-25352007 GCA_034780575.1 Labeobarbus marequensis | reverse complement strand
TTTTTTTTTTTTTTTTTTTTTTTTTTTTTTTTTTTAAAAGTGTCCTGTTTGTACATATTCAAACCAGTTTCCACCAAAATGGTCCTGGATTTCATGCTGGTGACTAGCCAATGGAACTGCTAACTGGCCCACATTTCCTCAGACCCAGAGATATTGACATAACCTGCCCACAAACACTTAAAACTATATTTATGAGCATGTTGTAATATTCAAATCATTTAACTAATCATTTGTTCATTCACAAGCAGTAAAATTCAGAGTTTATGTATGAATAACATTCGTAGTAATCTATTAACACAAAAATCCACTAACATGTAAAACAAATTCAATTTTACAGGATTTCACTGTCGAATAGCCCTTCCACCACACTGATTGACATGCAGAGTAACAGCGTTGCCTACTCTGATGATATACCTGTTCAGAGCAGAGGTGCCTATACCCTCGATCTTGACAATCTAGATGCTATCAACCCTTTCCAGGGGTCCAGTACAATGCAGAATTCTCCTTCTAAATGTTCTGCCTTATCTGAGTCTTGGACATCAGAGCTTGTAGAGACCGATACAACTGCAGCCCCCGTTTCTGCACCTCAGCCTGAGGTGACTGACACTGCACTTGATGAGACTCTTCCCTTTGTCCCATCAGTGGAGAATTCCCTTGCAGAATGTTCTGCCAACATATCTTCAGCAGAGGGCACAGTCATCATCAAGACTGACAACATTGAAAACAGTCCCACAGATGTGGAGGAGTCTGATATGACTGAACCAGCACCAGTGTCACAACAGTTTCCTGTTTTGGAAGATCAGCCTGAAGCCCAGGATTCGGCACGACCCCCTGTGGGATCCTACAACTTGGATTTTGACGATCTTTACTCCCTAAACCCATTTCAAACTGGTGGCTCAAAGATCCCAAACTCTCCTCTAATTGGCAAGGCATCAGTAGTTTCCGATCCACCCCTGCCAAGCCAAGAAGCTAAACAGGAACCAGAGCTTTCAGCCCACACCCCAGATGTCCCAACATCTTCAGATGCCTCCATACCACCTCAGGAGAACTCCACTGCCACAGAGGGCTCCTCATCTATAGCACCCCCTAAAGAGAACCCGATGCTACTTGAGTTTAATTTTGACGATGGCGCTGAAGTCAAACGCAAACCTCCTCCGAAACGTCTTGGGGTCAAAAGACCTGCAGGTGCAAAACCTGTGACCAAAAAACCTGTTGCACCAGCCACAGAAAAGAAAGAACCAGAACCCAAGCAGTTGTCCCCAAAGAATCCAGAGGAGACGGAACCTGTGGATGTTCCTCCACCTAAAGGTTCTTACACCTTTGATTTTGACAAGTTTGATGACCCAATCTTTAACCCCTTTGGCACAAAGGCTACGATGGGTAACTCTCCACCACGTGGTCTCCAGACTAGCCCGGTTTTGATGAAAGCACCAGCTCCAGTTCAGGAGCCTGAGGCTTTTGCACAAGTTGACCAGCCTGAAGCCCCTGCACAAGATGACAACCCAAAGCACAGGTACAGAAACTAAAACTTGAACAGCTCGTATAAACAAGACATTCAATTTCTTATCTGTATAAGCTAATTACTTTTAAGCTACAGGTATGCCTCTGATCCTGAAAGTTGAGGTAATGGGTTTGATTCCCAGGGAATGCATGAACTAGTTAAAATGCCCCTATTATGGGTAATGATATGTTCATATTTTGGTTTTTGGAGTGCCCAACAACAGGTTAACATGCATGCCAGGTCAAAAAACTCTTTCATTCTCTTGTATGCATTTATTTTTACCTTACTTGCTCAAGGACTCCCAAACGAATTGCTCAACGATTCATTTTTCCAAACCTTTCCTTTGGATGACGCAAGTCTGCGGTGATTGGTCTCATTTTCATTTCATTTTGCCTGTAATGCATGATAAAGCAGGGTTTGTGAGCACAGTGCTGCTTTGTGTACAGCATTACCAGGGAAATGGCTATTTTACCACTCCAAAAGCAGCATCTAGTGGTAAAGAATGAATTTGCACTTTCATTCAGACCAATGAGAAAAGACCAACAAGTGGGCAGGCAGTAAGCTAATGTTTCATGTTGACTTCGTGAAATGGCTTGGGATTCGTTTTAAAAATGACTCGTTTCAATGATTCAGACAATAGAGACAATAACTATACAGTGCGCTTTCAGATTTAAAACTTTGCAGGATGTTTTCATTCACTAAGAGCCGTGTTACACACCGCATGAAAGGTAATTTTAAAAAATCCATAATAGGTGTCACTTTAAATTTGTGCCCTGAATACAATGGAAGCTTCTTTGGATAAGAGCATCTGCCAAATGCATACATTTTAAATAATCGTTGAGCTCAGACCTTTCCTTTTTCTCCTTCAGTTCTCCCCCAGCAGTGTCTGAAACCAGTGAAAACTTTGCAGAAACTGATCTTCCTGTCACTAAGAGGGTAAGAGTGTCTTAAATATACAAATTTCAACAGAAAATTTGTATTTCCAAAAATGATGATCATGTTGATGCTCATTCTCTTACTAGCCGGCAGAAGATTTAGAGTCGTTCACTGTGTCCAATACTAACATACCCCAGAATCCAGCGTTACCGGTGCCAGACTTCATGGCAACACCAGAATCTAAAGTGGATCTACAGAACCAGACCTGTGATCTTGGTGTGGTGGCACCATGTGAAGATGAGTTTGTGCCAGGAGCATTGTGTGAGTATACATGGTTGCATTTGTATTTGAACTACACTGACTCATCCAGCGCAAGCCTTTGACATTGTGAGCAATATCATTCTTTCTCTCAGTCATGCCAGGGGGAGATTTTGATGGGCAGATTGATTATCTGGAGCAGTTTGGCTCAAGCACTGTGAGTTTTTCTTTTATGAGCCTTTCCATAAACCCAGTTAGTGCGAGAGTAATGCATTAATAATTTGTTTTCCATACATTGTTTATTAAGCAACATTTCAGTTTTTCAGTGCTATACTAAAACACTTTTTATAGTTCAAGGAGTCAGCCTTGCGGAAGCAGTCACTGTATTTGAAGTTTGACCCACTGTTGAAGGAGAGTCCTAAGAAAACTGGACTGGACAGTGGCATCTCTGGATTCAGCATGCCACGGCCTTCTCTTGCCATTAGGTCAGTCTTCACAAACATTCATATTAACAATGTTTCATAATCTTCAGCCCTCCTTGTTGAAAATGTTACGAACAGGTTTCAAATGTAGTTAAATGGCCCAACGCAACAGATCATATCTATATTGTGATCAAAATCCAGAGTACACACCTTACAATGATCATTCAAACCTTTTTTTGTGTGCATTCTAGGATGATGGAGGCTGCAAAGTCTGAAGTAAAGCAGAAGTCTCACAGTGACAGTGTGAAGCTACTGGATGATCTGCCTCCATCAGTAAGACGATGACACAAATTCAGTGCTTTGTTTTGCATCTTTAACATTCTGACTAGGCTCTGAAACATTCAGTCTTTTGCACATTGGAGTCCATTTTACAATGTATGTTAATCTTTAGGCAGTGGAAACTGTGGTGCCAGATCCAACTGTTCTGGACTTGTTGGTTCCCACATTAAAACAGCCAGTGAAGACTGAGGACTCCATCATAGAGGTTCTGAAGTACAGCCAGAGAGACATGGATGCTGCATTACAGAAAGCCGAGAGACAGGTTTGCTCCCATAGCCTCACACAAAATGACTGGCACATACTGTATGTCTGATTGGTCTCACTAATTTTTTTTGTATTTTCTTTTCTTAGGCAGAGGAACGACAACAAGAGCTTAAAACTCAGATTGAGAAGTTGCAACTGGAGAATCAGCATATGCTGTAAGTCTGGAGAATGATTTGTTAGGGTTCTTACAATCGTGGAAAAGCTGGAGTTGTCATTTAGAATTGGAAACATGATGGAAGTGCTTATAGTCGTTACTCTTGAGTTGTGAGCAAATACTTTGAGGTTTGTTTTGTTTTGTTTGTTTTTTCAGTTTGATTCTCAAATGAGTCGCTCTCTGGGTTCTTTAATGAATGATTGAAGTGTTTTTCCAGTTAGTTGTGATTTACTGAATCAATAGAATTGTGTGGGACCCCTGATGCATGACTGACATTTGAACAGCACACAAGTCTAAAGCTCTTATCCTCTCTTTTCAGATTTATAGTGTCAGAATTTGAGACCACCATCACTCAAATCACTGGTATGACAGATGTTTGATTAGATTCAGTACATTATTTTGAAGGCAGTATGTTAGATAATGACACACTCCTGTGTTTACAGATGAACATAAACAGAAGGAAGATTTGGCCAAAATTGAGTTGGAGCAAGTCCTCCAGGAAAAAGACCAGCTGTCCAAAGATTTGAATGAGTTGGAGAGATCCTTCTCCTCCGTTGTCAAACGCCTTGACCGATGCAAGGAAGTCATTGAGGGATTCAAAAAGGTATGCTTTTTAGACTTCTGAATCAAGACTTCATCTCAAATCAAGATGTTATTTTAGTGTATAATGGTAATTTTTTTTGGCCCCACTTTCTCTTCTATAGAATGAGGAAACTCTGAAGCAGTATGCGCAGAACTGCATGGACAGACTGCAGAAAGAAGAAAAGCGTTATCAAGCTTTGAAGGCCCATGCTGAGGAGAAACTAGATCAGTATGTGCTTATCAAGCAGTCTGAAACACGTTCTCTTATAAATGTGATAATACAATCTTGCGTAATTGATAAATATGCCTAGAAGTGTCACTAATTGCACTGATGTTGTTTCAGAGCGAATAAGGCCATAAATGAGGTTCGTACTAAACAGGGTGCAGAAGTGGCAGCACTGCAGGTGCAGCTCAAAAGAGAACAGCTGAAAGTTCAGTCCCTAGAAAAGGATCTGGAACAAAAGGTAAATGCACGCGCGCACAGGAAAGTCACTCTTACAGTGGTGTCTTGAGTGTAATTCTGAATTGCTTTAAAAAAATAAAAAAAAAGTTATGTAACATCTATAATGTGACTATTTTCTCTCTTCAGGCTAAAGAAGTCAAAGATGTCACAGAACTGTGTGATGAGCTGCTACTTAAAGTGCAAAAGCATGGTTTTTAGTGTATTTTGTGTTCTTTGTGTTTGTTTATTTGTATTTGTTCTCACCAATTGTAATAAATAAAAAATGAATGTTTGAAAACATAAACCTTTGTCTTGATGAGAGTCCCCATGAGCAACAGCTTTAATACTTTACTTTTTGAAAGCTTTCATTTTTTTTTTTGGTGGCACAGATTCCGTAGTACTCCTCAGTTTTGGGTTTGTTTTTTTCACCTCACTTCCTCATTTTACTTTTAAGATCTAGTAGTCCCACACTTTTACTTTCCTTAAAATAAAATAAATTGTGCTCACAAAGAGCTGTAGCTGGTGAACTATTTTAGAGCTGAGCATGAGTTGAAATTTGACACCGGTTTGAGGAAATTAGATTTTTCCAGGCTGTTAAAACTCTGGCCCAGTTTCACAGACACGGCTTAGACTAAGCCAGGATTAGGCCATAGTTCAATTAGGATAAGTAATTTTTATTAATGTACTTAGAAAAAAACATTAGTGTACATCTTGAGACAAATCAAAGGCACTGATATATTTTAAGATAAGACTGTGCAAGTTGCTTTCGGTTGAAACAGCTCAGACTTTCATTTTAGTCTAGGATTAGGTTTAGCCCTGGTCTGTGAAAAGGGGGTAAGTTATATATTTGTTTTGGACAGAAGCATCAATTGCATATGCACAAGGCTGCAAGATCTTGCTCTTATTTATATATATTTTTTTTTACTTCACTAATTGTCTGGCCCTAATATTATATAGGCCTACTGTATATTTATTATATAGAATATTTAAATGGATTACTAGTCACTTTCATATAGTTCAAAAAAATTATAAAGACGATTGATCCAGTTCAGGATTTTTATTTATGGAAATGACAACATTTATTCAACAGTCTCTCACACACAACTTAAACAGAGATCATGACAGTATGCCCTTGTGTATTTCTAAACATACTACTGATAATCAACTATTCAATAACAAATACACATTATTCTGTGCTGCACTGATACAATGGTAAGACACTGTAGCTGATCATAGAGACTCATGCAGCAAAACACCAAGGGCAAATAAGCACAAAGAATCCAGCAGTGACATCACAGAGCATTTCATTATTCACACAATAAAAATGTCACATCAGCACATTCAAATTCCCATGGCCTGAGCTCAGATTCAGCATGTTTCTTTAATGTAAAAACTACACTATCTGTAAATAATCCCTACAGTCAGACATCAGAAGTTAAAATGAGGGCTACAAACTTTCAGCTTTTATTCTATTGTGATAAAAATGTCATGACATTCTATTGCGGTGACAGTGATACAGCACAATCTGCAGTACAGTGTGATCTTCCAACCGGACCTTAAACAGTAGTCATCAGTCTGTGCCTACAACAGTCATTCTCATAATACAAACACAAGCATTCTATTGTAAACAACACTTCAAGCATGTTTCAAAAATATAATTCATTCTTTTATGTTTATTAAATAGCCACAAAAATGCTCTGAATGGAACAATCAAAGATCTGGACGATCTAAGTTTTATACAGTCAATTAGTAATCCAAGATTTTCTCCAAAACTTTTTTGGTATGTAACGGCATTGCGCTGGATCTCAGTAGCTTAGGACAAGGACACATGGAGCCAGCCATTATTCGACCTTGGACTCAAAAATCCATATAAACTCAGATTGATTTACTCTGTCAAGCATTTTAGTATTTAGACCACGGTAAAATATCACTTTCTAAAATGAGAAAATGATACAGTATAACATGTTTTTCCCTTTAAAACACATTTAAAATATCCCTTAAGATAAATGTCACTAATTTAACTACATGTCATCTAAAAGGTGTAATGTCTCAGTATATACTGCATTATAGTGCATTATAGTCTTAACATTTCAATGCATTAGAGCGATACAGCTTCATGAGAGACTTCTAGAGTACTTTCTTTCACCACTAGCAGATATTCTTAAGTATTACTCTAGTTGCAAGCTCACAAGGTAGATCACACGAGTCGGAAATAAAACTTAACAGATGATGGGCAACTACTATGTTTGATGACAGGTCTCCACTATATGTAAGTGAGCTCTCACAATGTTCATGAAGATGTGAGAAGATGGTGGTCTTTATTCGAGGCTTAGACCAGAGCAGAATCAAGTGCTTTTTGATTTAGAGTCTATTTTTGAAAATTTGGACTACAAAAGAATATTCTAGGTTCAATACCTGGAAAAGTAAAGCTTAGCTGGCAGCAATTGTGGCAAAAGTTGATTATCACAAAAAACAGTTCATAATTAAAAAAGCAAGCAAGAAAGAAGGAAAGGATAGGTCTATTTTTTTTTAAAGTGTTTAAAGCAATGGTTCAGCCACAAATGAAAATTCTGTCATTTATTTCAAGTCCTTTCAAACCTGTATGACTTTCTTTCATCTGTGGAACATAAAAGGCAATATTTTGAAGAATGTTGGTAACCAAACACGTTCTGTTCCCATTGACTTCCATTGTGTTTTTTTGTCCTTACAATGCAAGTTCAGTTAAAGGGAACTGAAATTACCAACATTCTTTAAAATATCCTCTTTTGAGTTTCACAGAATAAAGAAAGTCATACAGGTTGAGTAAATGATGACAGAATTTTCATTTTTGGGCAAACTGTACTTTTAAAAGCAGAAATGTGAAGCTGCTAATTTTATAAAATCACTTATTGTATGTTACTTCTGTTATTTGAAACTTTAAAGGTGTTGAAATTAAATTTTATGGTCTTATTAGAAGTCCATTGTGATGGTAAAAATATTGTAAAATTGGCTATAAATTTATATAGAAAAAAATTAAATGATTTATTTTATGCTAAAATCATTTTAACACACATACTATTTAGTTCTTGTGGCTACACAATTAAAATAGTATTTTAGTGTTTACAGATTGGCTGCACTGTAAGTGCCTTACTGAAACAGATTTTTTTTTTTTTTTAAAGAAAAGGAGCGAAAAGTGAAAATAAATTTTGGTGGTAATCAACATTATGCCACAAATGCTGTCAACATTACTTCTAGCATTTCTGCTATCTCAACTGGCAAGTACATGCTAGAGTTTAGTGTGCAATTATGCTTTTTAATGTAGTTAGGCGATTTGATGGGGTAGCAGCCTAAGTGTGCTAATGATCATTTACAGATATTCAGCCAGTGAACGATTTTATCACGTATCATGGTTTTGTAGAGGGCTGTTAAATACGCAGAATCTCGAGCGACATACTCAAGTAATTTTCACAATTCTGTATCCTACCAGTCACTTGCAAGACCCCTCGGCTAAAGATGTCTCCCTCGATTGAGAGTTATGTTGATGGAAGCGAAAACATCTATTTGATCATGGGGTCATCACCTCCTGGAGAGGTTAGAATGGGGAAGTCAACAAAGGGTTCGGTTTTGTCTTCCTGGGGCGAGTTGACGGTACCGTCTGGCATGGAGCTAAAGGTCAGATGGTCATGTTCCATGATGGCCAGACGGTCCTGGGGCTTCTCCTTCTTCAGATAAAACATCTTCCTCAGCTGCTTGAACTGCTGCAGCTCACAGAAAGTCTCCAACACCACCAGCATGGCAATCAGGCCGAGGAGGAGATACACTGTGGGACACGAAGGGAAGAAAGAAATGGAGAAATAAAGGAATGTAATTCATGAAAATATACATTATCACATAACAAAATACAACACAAAATAGGTTAGGTGGCAATTGTGTTCATTTTACAGGAAAAGCGTGTACATAAAAAAATGACATGGATCAGGAATAAGATTATTTTGGCCTGCATCTTATCTTTCATCTCAGCAACACCAAAAAACATCAGCTAAAGAAATATGAGACTTCAAGAAAACTCAGCATGTGTGGGTCTCACGAATGCCACATCCTCCACAATTACGTTACGACAGCAAATCTTTCTCACCGTCCCCCGCACACCAAACAGAATAACAGGACCATCTGCATCAACTAAACCCACACAAGTACGAAAGTGCCATGTGCCATTTTCATGCAACTTTTTGAAAATGAGAGCTATGCTGAATCATAAGTAAGACAAAAACTAGATGGAACAGTAGAGCAGCAGTGAATCACATGCACTTCCAAATGTTTCTATGACAACAGGCCAGACTTACACACAAAGATGTGTAGTAGATACATAAAAAGAAGTCAGCTGAGTATTTTTTACTTATATACTGGGCTGAATTTCACTTTCGAGAAGAGGAAGTGAACAGACTAGGCATGTTTACTCAATAAAATACATCACTATGAGAAATAAAGGCTTATTGTTGAGAAGTATAAGGTCCTTTAAACTGGACCACAACATTTTATTAACCAAAAACTGACATTAAAGGAATGAGCTATCCAAAAAAGAAAATTCTTTCATCGATTATTCATCCTAATGTCATTTCAAACCTGTAAGCGTTTCTTTCTTCTGTGAAACATGTTAGTAACCAGTTTCTATTCCCATTGACTTTCACTACATTTTTTGTCCACACAATGCAAGTCAATGAAAACCGAGACTGTTTGGTTAAAAAACATCCTTTAAAATATATTTTTATGTTGTAACAGAATTGACAGAATTATCATTTTTGGATGGACTTTCCCTTTAAATTAGTTTACATGACAAATAATCCACAGAACGTTTATTATTACTGTTTCCGAGACTTCTGAATGTTTTTAAAGGAGACCTATTATGTCACTTTTTCCAATATGTAATATAAGTCTCAGGTGTCCCCAGAAAGTGTCTGTGAAGTTTCAGCTCAAAATACCCCACAGATCATTGATTATATAATTTTGAAAATGCCTATTTAGAACAGAAGCAGAAACATGCTGTTTGTCTCTTTAAATTTGTCTCTTTACAGCTTGTACCTCAGATACTAAAAAAACATCCATTTGGTTTTGATTATCATGTCTATCGTGCTGAAATCATGCATTTTAAACCATATTAGTTTAAACTTCCGCTATACTGAGCGCACACATCCGAAACATGCACACAGAAAGTGGCTGTCACACGGCATGCGAGTACTAAACTTGAAAAGTTCTCTTTCATGTCTTATTTTGCTTAAACAGTCAAATACACACAAGTTTATGTTAAACACACACACACACACACACACACACACACACACACACACGAGTTACAAAAACAGTCGGTTATGTTTGCTGAGGCTGGGACTCTAAACAGTGTTCTGTGCTCATCAATGCAGCAAAAGACAGAACAGTTATCATGCTTTGCTCAAACTTTCGCCATGGCATTAGAGCTGGTACACCGATGTTGCTTGCAAAAACACAATTAAAGGGCGGCAATATTATAATAAGTAGAAGCACAATCTGACGTACTCATTTTTTCACAAGCTTGCAGAGAAAGGCTTAGCAAAAAAACATTTCTGGGTTGTTCTTTTCCATGTTTTCTGGGTTAGTTCATGCACAGGGGACCCGATTATAGCACTTAAACATGTAAAAAGTCAGATTTTCATGATATGTTACCTTTAATACACACTTATGAATAAATGTTCAATCTTTCAAATACCACTTCAACTTCAAATGCCCTCTCAAGGATTATATTCTATTTGTTAAAATCATATTCTTCCCTACAAAACTTTATAATAGATTCGATACACACCAAAACAAAGCATACTGAAACCACACCTACCAGTGATGCCCAGTTTGTAGAGCTCACGAAACCTCTGATTAAAGGCCTCACCAGGGACATAGTCACCCAGACCGATAGTGGAGAGTGAGATGAAGCAGAAGTAGAAGGACTCCAGAAAGTTCCAGTTCTCTTCTAGGGCAGAGAAGATGGCGGCAGGGATGAGGAAGAAACAGGACACGGCTACGACGGCCAGAAGAGTTGCGTGAATGAGGGCCACCAGGGGTTTAGACAGACCCCAGCGTGTATGAACATACATGATGGGTCGCCATGTGCTATAGACCATGATCCTTTGCACCACAGCAGTGAGGAAGAGGAGGGTGAAGGGGATGCCAATCACAGAGTAAATGATACAGAATGCCTTCCCACCATCAGAGAGAGGGGCGGTGTGACCATATCCTGTGAATTGAAAGAATGGAAAATTACACATTAAATATATTTACTTCATGAAATTGTTCCTCTTATGAGACTTGCTTATACATAAATGAGCACATTGTATTCTCCTCACTGAAAACAAAACCATACTTTCCCGCAGCCCTTGCCAGACAACGATTAACAAACAGATTATGTCCCATCCTGGATTATCAATGAATTAATCATTCAGTCCAGCACTGTAATTTAATTTTTGTTCGTGTATCCTTGAAATAAACAGATTATATTGCTCTAATTTCTGCCCTCAGCAGTTTGATGCCTCCCAAGAGCTCACATCTAATGGACGATCTCACATTACGGACATGAACAATCAGGTTAGTTTGCAGGGTCTCTCTAAATGCCTCGGGTCTCTGATAAAAGCTTGCTAGACGGATTTACATTAAGGAGAAAAGCCATTTAATAAAATGCTAGAACACCACACATGCCACTTTAAACAGGAAATGATTATCTAGTGATAATTACATGTCTGTTTGTATTAAAAGAAACATTAGCATTTAAAAGTTTGGGTCAATAAAGAAATGCACTTTTATTCAGTAAGAACACATTAAATTGATCAAAGTGACAGTAAAGACATTAATAATGTTAATAAAAATATTCCTATGTCAGTGCTGTTCTTTTTGAACTTTCTGTTTCTCAAAGAATCCATAAAAAAAGTATTAGGGTTTTCACAAAAAAATATTAAGCAGCACAAGCATAACACTGAAAATAATAAGAAATGTATCTTGAGCAACAGACCACCATATTATGTTGTGACACTGAAGACTGGAGTAATGGCTGTTGAAAACTCAGCTTTGTCAACATAAGAATAAATTATTTTAAAATATATTAAAATAGAAAACTCTTATTTTAAATAGTAATAATATTTCACAATATTGCAATTTTTATTGAAGTTTTGATCAAATAAATACAGCTTTGGCGAGCATAAAAGACTTGTTTTAAAATCATTCATTATTTTTACAACCACAAACTTTTAAGCTATAGTCAGTTGGTCAGGAGATTCTACAGACCAGATTATCACAGAGACTTTGGTGGACTCTTTTGACTTGGGTCCAGTAAGTAACTACCTAGTTATCATCCAAAACACCAACAATTCAGAACACCCGAATAACAAAAACATGCAGTTTTTGAAGTTTGTTGCATTTTAATAGTGCAAAGTATAACAATACTGCTATAATACACAATCTACAATCAAAATTTGTAGTTGTAAGAGGAACCAAATAAAGCAAACCTGCAGAATCTAACTCTTCCTTTTATGTGACACACAGATTTACACTGTACATGGAGACAATTATTTTCATTGTCTAAAAGTACAGCCCAAGTAGTTCTCTCTTGATATTCCTTTACTTTCACTAAAATGAAGAACATGATGCCTGTGATGTGAAGCCAACCTGTGCCAAAAATCTGTGGTCAGTGCTAAGGCTTCATTCCGCTCTCTATCAACCTGTCTTGTTCAAAGTTCCGTTTGTAGATAAAAAAAGAAGATTTGAAAATATCTTGTGCATAAATGCAAAGGGGAACTAGATATTGCATGTCTGTGTAACTGATAAGACAGTTGCAAATCCTTCTTACCTGCTAAATCATGACAGCACTTTACTCATATAAGCTGGATCACACTTCCCCAAAAAATGCAAACAAACACTAAATTCCAGTGGTAATTGGTCTTCGTTGGACCCATGTATTTACCTGGTGATGTTTTCCAGAGCAATGTGAACCAACTGTAATTAACCCTAAAAAATCCAGATAAATATATATATACACATACATACATTCACATTTCTAAGGCCTATAAATTACCAACATGATCAAAACTTTGCTAAAAAAAACTGTTGTTCACAATCTGCTACATGCCATCTGTCATCTGATTAATAGTTAACACAAATTTAATAAGTAAAAGTCCTTTTTGTGTAATTGTAAAAATGTCCACCTTTGCTGTCTTTTTGCTGAGAAATCTTTAATGATTTTTTATAAATTAAGCTTAAGAATAACTCTTAGTTATATTTCAAAATTTAGGCTAACTTAATTTTGAGGAATGTTAATATATAATTTATAAATCAATGAATAAATCTTCATTGAATTACTGCTTTATAAGCAATCATTTTAAGTTACATTATCAGAATTTCATCATACTTTTTGGTCGGTTTGGGTCTCTGAATAAAATGTAGGTGTTTTGTTTTTCCTCAAGTATGAACTACGTAATCTCATAAAATCATACAATATGGGCCATAAAAATCTGGTGTATCAAAAATGACACAAACATATATGCTAACTTTTTTAGATTTGTCCAAAGGTTCCATAAATTGTTCCATTAAAAAGAAAATAAGATTATTTCAGATTTATGGAGTTAAAGAAGCTGTCTTTCATGTAATACTAGTTTGGATGTAGAGGTACATGCTGGGGCTTGTGAATGGTATGTTTGATCTTGAAAGACAAGGAGGTGATTTCATATGAAGTGTTCTTATGTTTGGGAAATATATAGAAATGAAACCGAAAGTTGTGATCTTTATGTCTGTGCTTCCTCCTGTGTGAAAACATACAGGCCTATGTCTGTATATAGTCCACAGACTGAACTGTGCAGATCTTCTACAATGTTATCTGTTTCATGTCTGTTTGAGAACTGGATACCTGTCTAGGTTAACATTGCTGTGTTCAGGCAGGTGTTAAATGACAGACAAGACAGCTTCCCAAAGAGAACAAAGAAAATGAGAAAAACAAGAACTTCTCTATATTATTAGCAGTAGTGTGTTAAACTTTTTTTTTAAGGGCAAATGAGATGTATTGTTTGTTGTTACTACTGACGCCTTGCTGAAGCATTAAAAAATATGGGTCACTGCAAATATCCAGTCCCATAAATGGTGCACTATACAGTCTCACGGAAGCCACGTGAGCCATTAAATGTCATGTTGTATAAGTTTATGACATCTCAGCATTGTTCAATGACTCACCTGTGGTTGATAAGACAGTGCTAGCAAAAAACAAAGACGAGGTGAAGTCCCAGTTCCAGCTGGCCGACGCGTTGTTGAGAATAGACACCCCATAGTTGCTGGCCTCCAGCGCTTTGGACAGAAACCTCTCCAGCCTTTCCTCGGACAGACATTCGTGCTCCTGGAGGAACTGTCGTTTGATCCCTCTGAGCTGCTGGCGCAGGAGGTCTTCATACGGCAGCTCCACCGAGGAGAAAACCACCGCTCCGAATATGAGATACAGAATATAACCGAGCACGAGAAACAGAAAATACCATGCCGATTTGTTGCTCTGTATCAAGCGCACGCACGAATTACCGGCGAGGGACTGAAGCATCTTCAGCTTTCCTATTAGACTCGATGGTGATGATGATATTGTTGTCGGGTCTTGTGGTTTCGATGCGTTTTAAAGCTGTTGACTGCACGGGCTGCTCTGAACGCAGCGTGGAGGAGCTGGAGCTCAGCTCGTAACGGGGACGTGACGTCACTGGCTCTCGCCCACCAGGTAACATCGACGAGAGAGGAAAGGGCATTAACATCCTCCTACATGAACCATGACTGCAATCTCAAACAGAAGAGGGGAAAATAATGTACTTTGTAATTATGGTAGCGATGGGAATCGATTCTGGTTCTAAATAAAATCCTTTGATTGTTTTAAGGGAGAAACATCACTTTTAACAGTCTGATGCCAGAGATTGAAAATAAATGTAATATCTTTTTTTTTTTAAATGTGTGCTTAGCACAGATTATATGTCTTTTTCTTTTTCATAAATTCTGTCCAATAACTACTCTTAAAGTTCTACTTATACTCGAACGAATAAAGTAATATTTTTATTTATTTTATTTATGTGAGTTTTTGATTCACCAAAATGAACCGGCTCATAAGAGTCATTCTTTCGAGAACCGGTCCTTTCTACATCCGTGGTGCTGTGTGTTTTTGATTCACAAAAATGAATCGACTCATAAGAATCATTTTTTCGAGAATCGAACTTCATTCACTTAAATGAACAGATTTTCTGATGAAGAGACTGCGTGCTCGAAACGTTACCTAACGTTATAGTCTATTATAAATTGTTGTAGGTGTACCGACTTTTTTTTTTTCATTTTTAATGAACAGACTCAAAAGAGTCGTTCTTTCGAAAATCGGACTACACTGGTGAAGAGTATGTTTTTGACTTACTAAAAAAAATGGTAATCTTTGTTTTCTTTTCTTATTTTTTTCTAAACATCAAAAACTGCATACAGGGTGAATTGCCCTAAAGTGGGACATCGCCTAATGTGGGACACCTAATGTCAAGTGTTTGTAGCTCCTCCATAAATACATGAATGCCAGGGAAACTATGGGTTAGCCAAAGCTGTGGTGTCATGTGATGAACATCACATAACTTCTCAAATGTCCAGTCATGAGAGTGGAGCAATCATCAAATGGGTAGCACCTTGTGTGAAGACCATGTTCTTCATGCACGTTCTTGAATTCTGATTCAAGGTTAAATCTAGACTAAAGTTTGTTCAAGCTGTGGGTTGGTTTTTTTTTTTTTTTTGCAAGATGTTATATTTTGCCTTCAAATAGGCCTAGGCAAAAATGTCCCACATTAGGGCAATTCAGCCCACATGCCTAATTAATGAGTAAAATTATAATAAAAACTCCCCTAGTAGCACCTGAGAACTCATTTCACCATTCAGTCTGGACTTTAACCCTATGTGGCAATTATGTAAGTTTACTGATAAACACAATCAAAGTGTCACATATTTCAGAGCTATGGCCCTGTTTTCTATAGCTACATACAGTATGACAGTGAGAGATTCATTCTTTTATATGGCCTTGTTTCTTGAAGGTGATGCAGACATGAGGACGACTGTTTCCAAGGTAACAGTCTGTGCAAGTTGGAGAGGTGGTGGTGGAATCTGGGTTCTGGTAGGCCAGTTGGGAAAAAGGTTCCTCTTCATTCACCAGTGTTCCTGCTTGGAGCAGTGGACAAAATAACATATAGGCCTAAACATGTGCACTTTTGTCAAGGGAAATGAAAGGAAAAAGTGTAAAATACAGATAAAGTGTATTAATACTTGATCTGATCTAATTTGATCATATCTGATCTGATGAGTCATCCTGATAGCAAGATGTCTTGCCTTTTTAAAAAAACTTTTTTTAGAGATACTGGTTTGATTAACTTTTTGCAGTTGGTAGCTGTATTTGTATCTGAAATCTGGCCTTTCATTTCTCTGTCAGACTGTATGGAACAGGGCAGTTTTAACATAACCAGTCTTTACCAAATCTTTAATTTCTGACCAAAATCATTCAAGTCTTCTGTGACTTTTATATGACTTTTTTTTATCCTCTTCTTTGCCAGGGTGTACAGATGCTAAAAATAGAGGCTGTCCTCT
>JAUZSZ010000115.1:25313248-25324627 GCA_034780575.1 Labeobarbus marequensis | reverse complement strand
TTCTCATTCGGGCTTGCAAAATTACTTGCAATTTTATTTGGTTCTGCTTGTGATACAGAAATGACACACTTCAATTTTAACTTTTTCTGCAGGCTCAGAACCACATATGCAAAAACCCAAACCAGAATCATTACGCTTCCTTACACGGATTGTACCTTCGTGTCTGTGAGGAAATATTGAATATCAATTGCATGACGACATGAGCTCAGAGAAAAGCACTCAAGGGAACATCACAGGCCAGTGGAGTTGTTTACTAACAACGTATCTGGATTTTATTTCCAGTGCTTGTGGGGAAACTTAAGGTCACATGGATGTAAGTTTGGTGCTTGGGCTGCAATTAACAACTGTTTTGATAATCAATTAATCTGTTAGAGAATTTTTTTATCTAATTGCTGTTATGATGCATTGTTTTGCAGACATACGCTAAAGGTTTTTGGTTCAGTGAGTTTCATTCAGCAAAGGCATATTAAATTGATAATGTTACAAAAGATTTCCTTTTCAAATAAATGCTGTTCTTTTGAACTGCCTGTTCTTCAAAGAAACCCGACATTTCTTGGTTTCCACAAGATATTAATCATCACAATTATTTTCAGCATTGATAATAATAGGAAGTGAGAATTATTTGTGTGCGTGTCTATTTTTGGTTACCTGTGTGTCAGTGGTGATAGGGCCCAGTCTTCATGTGTCTTGCAGGCCATAGTCAATCAACCAGTGGCTCAGCAGGCATGTTGTCTGCGTGTTAGAGAAGGAAGTGTGTGAATGTGTGTGTGCACATGCCAGCGGGAGCATAGAATTGCTCGCAAGGTCTTATGTCAAAGTTACATAAGTTTGCGGTGTGGTTACTGTTTGTTCTGTATTGTCTGTGACATGGTGTTCTTTTAGGTTTTGGCCATGTCTGTGAATGTCCTTTGAAAACAATTTCATTTATTTTTATTCTCTCTCTCTGTTCATTACAAGTCCGTGTTTCTTCTGAAAATTTATGTTGGATTTTTATGTTTCCACAGAAGGGAAAAATTGCAAATACAGGGTGGAGAAAACTGTCAAGAAATATCCAGGTCGTATTTTGCCCCAAAACTAAAAAAAAAAGTATCTGTATATCATTCACATGATCCTTCAGAAATCATTCTGTTCATTCGGATTTGGTGCTCAAGAAACATTTCTTATCATTCAGTGCATTTACATGCACCCTCTTAATGTGATTTTAATGAGATTTTGGCAATGTTGTGATTAAATTTTACCTCATAAATGCAATACTTCGATCTAAATAATGCAATTAACCTCATAATCGTACCAAGCATAATCGTATTAACATAGGTGGTATACGCCAAGGCTAGCAATAGCAAGTTAGCTTTGAAAGCATAAGATCCCACCTTTTTAAGCAACGTACGAAGAACGAGCCCCAGGACCATATTATTTATTTATTTATTTATTTTTTATTTTCCAGGTCCAATGAGCATTTTATAATATAAAGGATCTTAGTGGGCCCCATTCGGTCCAAATTCAGATTTTTGAATAAATACATAAAAATGTGTCTTTAGTATATTGTCAGACGTATCAAACATGAATCATTTCAGCAATATCATTCATTCCTATCACTGGCTGCAACCAGCCATTAGACGCTGAGACCGTCTGGTCCACGTGCCGCTTGCACACAATGAAGCGCTGCAGGCTACAACAATGACTCCAGTGGCGGATGGGGTCAGAGTTCACTGGCTTCTCTTGACTGCAGTGAGGCAGATGTGGTCAGCTCTGTTTATGGCCCTCGTCAAAGGCTGTAACATTCCTCTGCTGTATAGTTTGTTCCTGATAACCTTGGGCGAGCTATTCAGTAGACCTGAGCTCCATATGCAGCCTTAAATCAACAGCTTGTGTTGCTTTTGTGCATTATGGGGTTGCACTCCCTGGTGCTTCTGCGGGTTGGATGCCTTTCAGTGGGGTGATAGTACAGAGGCGGAATTCTCTAGACCTTTCTGCTCTAGTGCTCAAGCAGCGTTCAATGGAGATACGTCATGACAACCACACAAACAGTTGGAGCCTGGGTGATTTCACCATTTCCTGTGTCATTCCTGAAGGGTTTGGTCACAGTTAGACTCTGCCCAGGGCTGCACCTTCAAATATAAACACTCTGTCACTCTCTCAGAAAGCTTTTGAGAGTTGGACAAGGCAGTTTGAGCTTAAATTTTGCACAGAAACACCCTGCATGCAACTAGTTTACTTTCTGCACACGTTAACGTGCATATTTGCTCACAGAGAGAAAAAAGTAGAAGTTATGGAAACTTTCTTATTGCTTGTGTGGTGGAGTTTTTAGAATTCATGACATTGCTGTGCTCATTATTGAAAAAAGATGCGTCAGTTTGCATGCAGTGTATGTAAATGTAGGGTTGGATGATTGATCAAGGTAGCTGAAAATGTGAAATGGCTTACCATGATTATCAAATTTGCAGTTTAATTAAATATGTGCTGCATATTTGAAGAATGGCAAGGTGGTGTTTTAAACATTAGCAGCTCATAATCTGGTGGGTTTTTTTTTGTGTCTCAGAATGGGTTGATTTGCAGAAAACGATGCTCCTCATGAACTCATCTCTCCATGTATTGTGAGTTTGGGTCGTTTATAATGTGCATTTGGGAACGTGTTGTGCCAAAAATCCTCCCAAACTTGTAATAAGCGCTTATAAACCTACTGTTAACCTACATAAATCTACTATAAACCTACATAAACCTACTCAACAAAAGAGAAGCTTTAAGGGCTTCTTGTGATTCTCAACCATAAAATTTTAAAGTTTAATACCCGAAAACGTTTTGCACTTCTGCACCTTTGGACTTTTTTGCACAATTTAGTGACCTCTGAGTAATAAATGATACAAGCCTTTTTGGACTGTTTGGATGAGTGCGAATCTCCTTTTTCTATATACCGTTGTATTTTTTTGGATCTACGCACGTTATATAATTGGTCTACTGGATTTTGGAGGAGTGTTTGGCGCTACGACCTTTTCTGTTTGTTAATTTTAAAGTTTGAAAATAAAGAAATTATGATAATATATTAGTCCTTTGTTTATTTATTATTATTATTATTAAATATTATTTTATAGTCATTCTGGCATATAATCACAGTGTTTGGACAAATTGTGCAGCCCTACAAAAAAGCACAACAAACCTGGAGCTTTTAAAAGCTCCGCAATTGCAGTTTTTTTTTTTTTTAATCAGAAAAGCCTCAATTTTTATTTTTTTTCCCCCCTCAAATTGTGCAACCATAGTAAATGGTGCTAAAGTGATGTGAGTCAGCTAAATGTAAATGATGGGTCTTGGGGTGGTATCCATATGTTAAGTGGCGGCAGCAGTGGGGTGCTGGGTGTCGGGCGGGCTGTGTCTGAATGTTCTGGCACGAGGACCACAATACCCTGCAGCAGGTGTCTGAGGGGACTTTTGGGCTGTCTGGAGACTCCATGGGGGATTGTGGGTGAATTTATGTATGTGTGAGGGGCAGATGGATGACTCTGGCTTTGCTCTGAGTGGTCTTTGTGAGTGGAATTACAGATTAACTCAACCAAAGTCTGACCCCACTGTGAAAGTTATCCCTTCCTCCATTGCCTGACAATGGCCCTGTATCAATATCATTTTCCTCCCACTCACACACACACGCACACACACACACACATACACAGAGGCATGCACATGTCCAAATACACCTACATACACATTTTGTCTCAGCATGATGGCGAGTTTTGCACCAGTTAGCAAATCGGTCCTTTTTTTGTTTGTTTCGTTGTCCATGGGATGAATTTCCTCTTCCGATTGTAATCCTCTTAAAAACTGTAAGACCCTTATGATGTGCTTCTTGACCTTGCTGTGGATTTATTTTCTTAAATTCTTCCATTTTGATAACAAAAATGTGGTTTAGCTTTTAGTTTTGCTCAAAGCTGCACTTCAGGTTCTGCTCCATGCTCATATTTTGGATTGTTGTGATTTCTGTTCAGGCTCAAGGACTCAACCAAAGATGTGCCCCAGCAGAACACTGAGATGGATGAGTCTTGGGACGAGCCCAGCCAGGAAGAGGAGACTCTCTATAGCACCTCCCCTCCCCGCACTCCTCGGCAGATGAAACGCATGTCCAACAAACACCAGAGAAGCAGCCAGGGGTCAAAGGGCAAAGGTGAGAGCCCTTAACTTTGCAAATTTCTGAAACATATGGTGTTAGGGCCCCAGTGTTGTCAGTGGTGCACAGCCATCATTCTGGAGTGACATTCAAGAGCTTAAGATCATGTTGAATGAAAATGAAGAAAACTGCAGTACCTCTCCAGCTCTGTGCACTGACATTTAATTAATAAGGGGAAAAAAACAACGATTAAAAGATAATTTCTTTGAAGAATAATAACTATGATATTGCTATGTGATATGAATAATGTGATATTGCTATGTTTATGTCATACGATATAAATATAAGATAAAACCTCATCCAGGGACATTTTGAATTTGTCAAAGTTTGGATTAATTCATCAAAAGTAGGTCAGTAAATCGGACTAGTATATGTATGGATTAGTATCTATCTGTAAATATTGCACTGCAAAAAGTCAAATAAAAGTTTGGTTTAACATGAAGAAATTGTACCAGAAATATATTAGTATTGTGCAGTAGAATGTATGTAATACTACTACTACTAAAATTATTAAATCTTTTTTTTAAGGAATAATCACAAAATATTTCTTCCATGTTTTAATTTTAATAGTAAACCCCCTTTGATTACCAAAAAACAGAGTTTGATTAAAGGATAGGCAAGGCAAGTTTATTTATATAGAACATTTCATACACAGTGGTAGTTCAAAGTGCTTTACATAAAAGGAAGTAAAATAGTCATAAAAAAATATCACAGCAATAAAAACAAGGAATTAAAAATAATAAAAACATGGAGTTAGAAATTGATTTAAAATGAATTTAAAATAGAAATGATTATACATAAAATACAATGCAGTCAGTTCAGACATAGCACAGTGCTCATTCAACAAATGCACAGCTAAACAGATGAGTTTTGAGTCTAGATTTTAATGTGGCTAATGTTTTAGCATATCCAATCTCTTCTGGAAGCTGATTCCAACTGTGGGCGGCATAATAGCTAAAAGCAGACTCCCCTTGTTTTGTGTAAACCCTTGGTAAAATTAATGACCTATTTATAAGACCATTCTACTCTTTACTATTTTTGGGTAAATTGTGATTGTTGGAATGATGAACAGCAGCTGAAACAGTATTTGCACCACAGGTCCTGCAGGTATGCCAGGATATGGAAAAGACGGTCTTCCTGGAGCCTCAGGTGCTCAGGGAGAGCCTGGTAATCCTGGTCCTCACGGTCAGCCTGGACCTCCTGGACCGCCGGGGCAGTGTGACCCCTCACAATGTGCCTACTATGCCAGTCTGGCATCAAGACCTCACACCAAAAACGTTAAGGGGACTTAATACACCCCTCACTGTCCTGGGTTAACACCTATTTATGAACTTGGACATTCAGTAAGCCAAGAACATGTTCTGTAACATCAGGAGAACTACAGAGTCTGAGGGGTGAGTGAATGTGTGTGTTTATACGTGTGTTTGTCATAGGCTTTTCACTACAGCTAATGTGTTCTTGAACCCTGAGTTAAGGCCACTTTTAATCCTGGGTTAAGCAACGTTTCACACTTCAGGTTTAGAAAAGGTGTTGGCATGTAGCATTAGCACTTTCAGCTCCGGGTTATGAAGTCTAGCTCGAGCAGGATTGACAGAATAGTGGTGCTGAAGGTGTAAAACGTCAAAACAATGCTTTATGGGGTTTTGTTTAGCAAGATATAAATCATAAAATAAATACAAGAACCCTACAGTCAGAAAAAATTATAAATCTTTTTTTTTCCCCCTTTGAAAAATCATGGAAAATGTGTGTGTGTGTGTGTGTGTGTGTGTGTGTATATATATATATATATACAGTACACACATTATATAAACTTTTTTTTGCCAGACTTTAAGAAAACATGGAAATGTTATGGAAATTTCTACAGTGAATATACATTTTCATTATAAACTTTAAATAAACTTTGAGTCATTCAATTTTGAATTATTTTTGAAGTTTTGAAATATTTTCTCAATGAATCAGTTCAACTGGTTCACCAATCGTTTGTGAAATTATTTAAAATTAAGTCTAAATTTCAGTAAAAATCCTTATGAATTAATCACAAATAGCTTGAAAAATAGTCACTGGGTTTCGAAATTTTTAGGTACAGTGTCCGAAAGACAGTAAAACATGCTAAATAGAGACAAAATATGTTTAACAATAAAGTAATGTTGAGTACTGTACTTGCCCAATGTATTTAACCTAGTATATATGCAAATAAGAATGTTAACCCAAGGTTTTAAAAATGTAGAATGTGAAACTTCTACAAACCCATTACCCAGGATTGATTTCTAACCCACTATAGTGTGAGTCTTAATTGGAAAGGGTTAAAAATGGCCCTTGGTTAACAGTTTTAAGTGTGAAAAGCCCTCTAGTGTCCAGAGTTGGTGGATGCTTTTCTTTTTTTATTAGAGGAGGGGTGGGTTTAAGCTCAACATCAAGGTCATTTACTTCTCAAGACTTTCAAGGCTTTCTGTGTAACAGGATGAGAATTCCTGTTACGAAAGAAAGACATTTACTTCCCCGACTGTGATCTCATAATGACACAATTGTGCCGTCGACGCTCAAGTTCTGCTGACGGCGTTTACTGAGGCCATTGATCAGTAATCACGAGTCGATCTATTGTTAGTGATGTCTGTAGCAGGTCAGGAAGTCTGGGGAATTGTCTACTTGAGTTTTATTGATGAAGTGCTCCGTTGCTCCGGGACACTTTTCCATTTATCAATAGGAAATCTCAATAAGGATCATTAGAGGTCCTGGAGGTGATGGAGAAATGCATTTCTGCTCTTTTTAGTCTACGTTTTGTAAGATATCTCTTTTGTATCCATGCATTAGGTAAACAGCTTGCTGTTTTTTTATTTTATTTTGGATCATTAAACTTGTGTTTGTGATGACTGAAAGGCAGCTGCTCAATTCAGTGCCTGTTTGATAGTTTAACGGCTGGTTTGTCACAAAGGCTGTCACTGCATTAATACACATGATTGACGCCTCTTATAATGCATTTGTAAGTTTTGTGCAGCACTTTTCTTCAAAATGCCATTGCGTTGGTTATTATGGAAGTTCCAGAACACAAAGTCCTAGTTACAGCAGTACTATCATTTGTGTCACTAAAGTGCTCAGATGGATCGATCCTGCAGATTGCTCCCTTGTGAGCCAATTAAAGCCATTGAAAGAGGAGAGACTGCTTCAAAACGAACTCTCCTCAGCCCCCAAACAGGGATGCAATTCATCTTCAAGTGATGGGCATCAGTGAGGTCAAGAATAGACTTGTGTCCGAACGTTGTAGCTTGATCGAAATTGTAATATCCAATATAATCAAGATTGACTTTTCAGTCTTGTTGACTAAATGTTAGTTTTTCCTCCCTTTAAGATCATGAAATCCTTAAAATGAATTTTCAGTATTATTGCATAAGTATTATATAATTTTTTGACCTCTTCTTTGTAGAGCTTGTAGAACTTTTTTTTTTTTGCAAAAGCTAATACTCTTTTACAATTTTTTTATTTTATTTTTATTTTATTTTAATTTTTTTAATTTTTAATTTAATTTAATTTCATTTTTATTGTTTATTTTATTTTATTATTTTATTTTACACTAACCTGACAGATAGGTGTGTCTGTGAAAGACGGAGTGGTCTGTTTTGTTTTGTTTTTTCTCCCAGACAATCAGAAAGTCATTTTCCCCATTATTTTGCATGTTCTATCTTTGCAGGGCAAGGTTTTTAAAGAGAGACCATGTGTTGACTTTAGTAAAATGGCTGAAATAGCATGCAGCATCATTAGTGGATAAGAATGACTTGAATATGTTGATTAATTATATTTGAAAGCAAAACCAGATGTGATACTGTATAGACTTGTTTACTTCCTAATTCAATGTCCATGATAAAGCTCTTAGTAATGAGTATTATATACACACTTTATAATTTTTTTTGTCCACCTTTGCCCTGCCTACAAGAATCGCATTCAAGAGATGATGTATTTTGAAAAGCTGAGCTTATTACTGATGCAAATTTATGTAAATGAATGGTGCTTTGGCCAAAGAAATACTCGCTATCAGCATTGCTATCATGTTCTCCACTTTATTCAAATATAGTTGCTTTTTGACTTTGTATCCTCCTGTTAGTTTGGCTTCTTCAAGCCGATAATGACTGTATTTGTTTTTTCATAACAATTTGCATTAAATTATTCTAATGAACTACAGGTGCAGGTGATGTAAAATAGTATAATTTATGCATGGTGTAATCCACTTGTTTATACTGATTCTCTGGTGCTACAGTTAATCTTAATTAGGTTGATGTATGTGTTTGTGTGGGGAGAGCGCGTGTGTGTTAATAAAGACTGGATCAGGTCCATTTACTACAACTGGGTTCTTATTGTGAGAGAAAAAAAAAAATCTGTTAAGTTTATACCATATACAGTGCTCTTCATTAATGAATTTACAAGTTTGCATGTTTTATTCCTGAAAAACAGTCTAAATGAACAAAACATGAATGATCAAATGTATTAACTAATATAAAATGACTTTTTTAAGTTAGTCCATGTAGATTTTGAGTTTTGAAAATGTCTGTTTCATTAGAAAAAAAAACAAAAAAACAATGCTTAATCAGCAAAAGCTTAAATCTGTCTTAATCAGTTTAATAATATATGGCTAAGATTTTTAAGACCTTAATGTTCTGTGAGCTTCTTTTTCTGAAATGCTTCAAAATTCATAATATTTTCCTTAAATGATCTATATACACTGTAAAAAATAAAAATAAAAAAATGCTTCAAAAAGTTGTTTCAATTTAGTTGACTAAACTAAAAAATTTTAAGTCAGCAGGGTAACAAATTATTTTAAGTTACTCTGTTAATTTAAGGGACAACTGGAATATTTAGCTGACTAAACTAAAAAAAATGTAAGCAACAGGGTAAATTATTTTGTTAAAACAATTTTTTTTTTTTACAGTGTAATTATCACAGTAACGCACTTACCATTGACACAATAAGATTGCTAAAATCACTTACCACCGTGTGTGCAAAGCCCTTATTTGTCCATTGACAAATTCTATGGAAACCTAGGTACTTTAATGACAATGCAGTCACATGACTTTAAACCCTATGTGGGTGGAAGTGTAATTTTCTGTTGTATTTGACAATATGTCCTAGATGCTGTACACAGAGCCTAAGGTGTATTGAACCTTAAACGATAATGTGCGCCAATAAAACCATCATTCTGGAATAGTTCCTTTTTTGTCAAGCTGTATCTGTAATTAATTTAAAAACATCAAATATGTAGTTGACAACCAACTAGTTAAACCGCTAATTTAGTAAAAATAGAATTACTTTGTTTTACTGCATGTAATTGTGATTATTAACTGACACACAAATAAGGCTTCCAAAGACATATAATACATGCTTCAATGACTGCATGATCAGTGGTAAGATTTGTTTTCCAAAAGAAAAGGAAATTAAGGAAATTGAAGAATTTGAGTGCATGAATAAATTTACTGTCATCGAAGGAATGTATTATGCAATCTATAAAAAAGGAGTGTAATCTGATTATGTGTTTCTTAAAATGTAATCTAATTACAAGTACTTTATTTTTGGAATCTGATTATGTAATCCAGAAAGTAACACATAATCCGGCCTCCTAAAAAACATCAACATTTGCCTTAGTTGTATTTCCTGCAACTAACTGTATAATAATATGGGGATTGTATTTGCAGGTGTGTTGACAGAAACCTCTTATTAAAGCTCGTCATGATAAATAAACCGGTGCACGCTGGTAGCATGGTGGTGAAAAGCTTTTATTTAAAGCTGTTGTTGGATCACACTGTCATTGTGTTGGCGTAGCTTAACATCTGGCACCATGTCTAAAAATCGGTCTTTACAATCATATTTCATGAAAAAACTATGTAAAATCACTTGCAGAATTGCAATTCTATGGCATGTAGTGGTTTGTGTAACCAATTTGTGGCAAAGAGCTGAAACGTCAATTTCCAATTAATTGATTTATCTGCTATTTACTGTAAACCATCTGAAAGAACAAACACATTTTCTTCTAGTTTATGTACAAGGTACAACAATAAACCATGTGAACTGGATCCACCATCAGGAGCTGCATCCGTATGTCTCTATACATCTGTCACGTTTGTTTCTCTTGCTGTCTGCTCACCATCTGAAGTCTCTTCAAGTTTGTTGGAGATGGACTACCTGATGATGACTGTGATGAAGGTTTCTAGGTTTCTGTTCATGGACCCTTGATGTTGACAGACTTCTTCCCGCCAACCAGGTAAAGAGGTTGAGGCCTAAAGCAGTTTGAAGGATCACAAAGACCAGGGGCACCCGGAGGTCCTCTGGGTCCAGGGGTTCCTGGGGTTCCTGGCACTCCGGTGTCTCCTCTGGCCCCGTCCTGACCGTCTGTCCCGATGCCAGGTTTGCCAGTTGGTCCTGGTAGGGTTTTGAAAATGTTGATGTAAGAAGTCGACAGTAACATAGTACCATTTTTTTATTGGGTCTTTACAATGACTCTGTTATCTATGGAAGCCCGTTTCCGCCACTGAAAAAAAAATAAAAAAGGTTATTGCAACTTTTTATCTCACAAGTCTGACTTTTTTTTCTCATAATTGCGTGATATAAACTCGCAGTTCTGAGAAGTAAAGTCAGAACTGCGAGATATAAACTCACAATTGCGAGTTATAAAAGTCAGAGTTGCGAGATATAAACTCGCAATTCGGACTTTTTTTCTCAGAATTGTGAAATATAAACTTGCAATTCTGAGAACATCTTTTCCCCCTCAAAACTGGACTTTAACTTGCAATTGCGAGTTCATATCTCACAATTCTGAGAAAAAAAGTCAGAATTGCGAGTTTATGTCTCACAATTCTGACTTTATATCTCGCAATTTTGTGAAAAAAAAAGTCAGAATTGTGAGATAAAAAGTCACAAGAACCTTTTTTTTTAATTTAGTGGCGGAAACGGGCTTCCATAGTTATCTTTTGAAATGATGGTAAAATATGATTAGCAGAAAGTTGAGGTTTAGCATTTCAAACCTTGTGGTCCGGGTTCTCCAGGAATTCCTGGAATTCCAATTCCGTTATCTCCCTTGTCACCTTTTTGTCCTGCATCACCTACACAAATACAGAAATCATTCTAATATGCTGATTTGCTGCTCAAAAACATTATTATTATTATTATTACACTGCTCAAAAAAATTAAAGGAACACTTTTTAAATCAGAATATAGCATCAAGTCAATTAAAATTCTGGGATATT
>JAUZSZ010000115.1:25268053-25278157 GCA_034780575.1 Labeobarbus marequensis | reverse complement strand
ACGGAGACCACACCCGGCATAAGACGCTGCTCGAAGAGCACTGGAACGTGGGCAGGGACTTCAGAGGGTCATTATGTCATTATGTTAGCCCTTAGACAGGCTGCTTCCCACTGCTCACTTCGACCGGTGGGTGAACGTAATTGCCAAGCACACTGGCAACCACAGGACATCACCTTAACTTGGGGTGTACAAACCCAATTCTCAGAACGATTGCGCCCTCTACTGGATGAGACGGGCTTGGGCTCCATTTCAGAGACAAAAGAAAACGTTGTAAAGAAGCTCATTGCTTTTCTGAGAGAAACAGAAAGGCACGTTTTCTGTGGGGAGAGAAACGTTTGATAAGATATTAGTAGCTATACATTTTGCATGAGTTATCTTTTGTTTGCAACAGAGAGAGAATTGACATGCTTTTCTTTGTTTCTTACAAAAAGCCTCACATGACAGCTGTCAGAAGACACAATTACTAAATATTAGTACAGAGATGTCGCCGTGAGAAATACATAATATATGCCAGGATCCAGTATTTATTATTTTTTTCTTCTGTTTATTGAATACACTACTTTTCTTAAAGGGATAGTTCTCCCAAAAATTAACATTTTTGCATAATTTCCTCACCCTCGTGTCATTCTGAACCTGTGTGACTTTCTGTCTTCTCTAGAACACAAAAGTTAATCTCAAAATATTATATTGTGAAATGTCTCTGTTCTTTTGTCCATACTCTAATGTTGTTCAGTGTTGTTTTGGACCTTACTGACTTTCATTCCATAGACAAAAATCTGAGACAATAATGCATTTTAGTGTATATGATCAGAAATTTTGAACCATCAATTTGAACATTTATTTGATACCTTACAGTTAATCTACCTATGCAAATGGTTCTGAAACAATGATTCAACCATCAATATCATCAAATTGTAATCCAAAGAAGCATGTTCTGTCCTCCACTGATTTGACTATGATTGAGGTCCACTTTCCACTCAAAGCTCTCAGCTTTGCTTTCATTTCTAGTGACATTGAGAGAGGCTCTCCACCAGCATCAAAAGACCTGCTATGACATGAAAATGCATAATTTATTCAGTGATCCACAAACCATGTGGAAAGGCCATTCAAGTATGACATGAAAATAGTAACCTCTTCATTTGAAGGGAAATGAAATCTCCTTTTGCCTGCCATTATTCTGGAAAATAGACTATTCAGACTAAATTGGCTGCTTATGAAAATAGCACAAGCTATTAAATTCACAATACCCTCCACATTTTGCATCCATGTGGAGGGGTGGGGGTAGGTATGAAGAAAGGACCAGTGAAAATCTGAAAATCTCATCTCTGTCAGCGTTGAGAGCAATTTATGGTTAATAGTTTTAAATGAAGATCCTGGAGAAATATAATGTTTACCAAGGATGCTCTGGCTGATATAAGTAGTTACTGAGGCTATCTGAAGCCTGATGGGACGGAACCACTCAGTAGAGGAAAGCTGAAGATCAGGGAATAGTCTTAAGAGAAGATATATTGAAATGCATGTAGTGCATGTTAGAAAGCTCAGAATTGTCAAAGGATACAGTTATTCTTATTATTGTCCTTATCCAAATATTACACTAATATTTACCCCTTTGTATGTAGCAAGACATGATTTATTTAACAGTGAATCACTGCAAGTAAATGGATTTTAACCATTCAACTGTTTTTGCAAAATCTTTCACGTTTACATGGTTTTTTATTTTATTTTACAATATGTAAAGATACAACATAATTAAAAATAAAAGCAATATTTTGGAAAATAGTTTGGAATATTTAAAAAAAATTGAATTGTAGGCCTATTATTTGAGCCCTAATGTGTTGGAAAATAGCAGTAAATCGCTGTTCTGAGATATTTTGTGAAGTAGTATAATTTTATCATTTTTCTTTTTGCCCATTGTGCCAATAAATTATCATAAGAAATACTTTCAGAAATGTTTTAAACAACAAC
The DNA here is from genome assembly GCA_034780575.1 of Labeobarbus marequensis. Lineage (NCBI taxonomy): Eukaryota > Metazoa > Chordata > Actinopteri > Cypriniformes > Cyprinidae > Labeobarbus > Labeobarbus marequensis. The sequence goes on along the minus strand of JAUZSZ010000115.1, from coordinate 25,276,192 downwards.
AAAAAAAAAATACATAAACGTTTGTTTAAACAAGACAACAACGTAAAGTAATTTATTGGAGAAAATTATATAAGACAACGAAAAATATTGGCTTATGAATACAGTTGCAATTTCTTAAAATATTACCGATTAGCACAAATGCTTACACAACTGCGTTTTTAAAGTTTAAATAATGTTTTCTTAATCGTCCAAAATACACAAGTATTAATCTGTTATCGCAGCGTATATTAGCCTCCGCGCGCTATTGGCTGAGGTGAATTTCCGTCTGACGCCGGAAATGGACGTGGCAAAATGACAATATCCTGGTGCGCTTCCTGTTTTAACACTAGTCAAACTATCAGCAGTCAGTTGGCTTTTAGATCTCACTGATTGCCTGTAGTAACCGTGTTTCTGACCCTTCTAATGTCCCGATAGCGCTTTTGGAGGCTCGGCAGGGGCGATGCGGGTGTTTTGGCGTTGGTTTTTGGGGCTGATTTTGGTCGGAGTGTCTGCAAATCGTGCAGGATCTCCTGTGTTTTCTGATGAAATCCCCTTCAAAATCAAATGGCCCGGGGCAGACTTCACCCTGGTGAGTCTTGACATCTAATAAACCCCGACGTTTCGCATGGCAGCTGTAAATACGAACGTGTTTATTTAGTTGTCAGCTTGTTGGCTGAGGTCGCTTCATACAGTTACAGCTGGATGTTGAGCTGTTTTGTTTTGAGCTGTCTTGTAGTGTGAATATTCTCTCTAGCAGCATAATGAAGTATTAAAGTACATAAATGGCCAATAGAGCTATTTAGGTTATCTCTCTGGATCTCATGGATTTATCAGTGGTTATTTGCTTCTGCAGAATATAATAATATCCCTTTTTCTCTGTAGTCAACGTCAGGAGGCCTGTACAAAGAAGATGACTATGTTATCATGACAACTGCAGAAAAAGAAAAGTACAAATGTTTATTGCCATCTTTGTCCGGCAACCAGGAGGTGTGGTTATGCATGGCCAATTTTTTTAGTTATTATTATCTTGAGCCATTTTTATGTATCGTTTAGTTCCGTTTATTTGATCAGTTTATTGTCTCATTTTTGAAGGATGACATGGAGTATGATGGACCGAGTCCAGCTGTGCTGCTGGAGCCGTTATTCAAACAGAGCAGCTGCTCCTACAGAGTGAGTTTCATTTCTCAGTTTCTGTTTATAGTTTATAAACAGTCATATGAATTGCTTTATTGCAACTATGACAGATCGAGTCATACTGGACATATGAAGTGTGCCACGGGAAGCATGTCCGGCAGTACCATGAGGACAAGGAGACAGGGCAGGTAAAATCACTGGTTATGATGTTTGCTGTAAAAGAACATGTCAGATCCTTATTTATAGCATTCCTTATATCTTATTAAAAATGCATACAGTACTACTCCAAAAATTTGGGATTCGTACGATTTGGCAGTGTTTTTGAGAGACGTCTCTTATGCTCACAAAGGCTATATTTATTTGTTTAAAAATACAGTAAAACAGTAATATTGTAAAATATAATTTCTTAATTTAAAATAACTGATTTATATTTTAATATAATTATTTCTGTGATGGCAAAGCTGAATTTTCAGCAGCCATTACTACAGCCTTCACTCTTCAGTGTCTCCTGATCCATTAAATACATCCTTGCTGAATAAAAGTATTAATTTCTTTAAAAAAAAAAAAAAAAACTTACTGATCCCAAACGTTCGTGTATGTGGATGGATTATATTAAGATATTTCTAAGTAATATAAACATTTCAGTGGTCTTATTTGTCTCTGGTTCCTCAGAAGATCAACATTCAGGAATACTATCTGGGTACCATGAAAAAAGAGAGTGCAGGTTGGTTAATTTTTAAGCTTAAGTTTTTATAATTATTTCTTTACGTATTCTAGTAAAATATTAAATATTTGATCAAAATATTATCATCTGCTCAGAATCGGAAACTGAGAAATCCAGTGTCTCTGAATCAGAAAGATCAAACACCAACACACAGGTTTGTAGCTGTTAAATATAAAGGTAGGAAATGTCACCTTTTTTTAAAAAAAAAACTCTCTTTGTGTTCACAGGTGCCAACAAAGAATATAGAGGGTCAGCTGACACCATACTATCCCGTAGAGATGGGACATGGGACTGAATGCTCTCTGAGACAGAATACACCTCGCTCTTCCACAGTGCTGTACGTCTGTCACCCGGAGGCAAAACATGAGATCCTCACAATCGCTGAGGTCATCACCTGTCAGTATGAAGTAGTGGTGCTCACACCCCTCCTCTGTTCTCACCCGAAATACAGGTACATACACAAACACCTTCAAAGTCAATTTCCATTTTTAGTCCTTTGTGACATAATCCAGCCCATCTTTCCTCAGGTTCAAGTCATCCCCCGTGAATGACATCTTTTGCCAGGCTCTGGGTGGCTCCCCTCTCAGACCTCAGAGTCTGTCCCAGCTGGATCGTGAGCGGGAAGAGCTGCTCAAACCACCGTTCAGCTCAGGTGGCGAAAGAGAACAGAGAGGATCCAGGGTGAATACGCATCTGCCCTTTATCTTCACACTAACCTACTTAGGGATAAGGGGGCGGTAGTGAATAACTGCTGCAAAAAATAGTTCTGAAAAGTGTATATAAAAACCTGTTTAATATAAATTATTATTGTAAAAATATTTTTAAAAATGTAATCCCTTGCTAAGGAGGACGCATCTCCAGTGAAAGAAGAGGCGTATACCTCGACCCATAAGCCCCTGACAGTGGGTGGGCAAGCCCAGGTCACCGTTGGCACCACCCACATCTCTCGTTTGACTGATGAACAGCTGATCAAGGAGTTTCTGAGTGGCTCATACTGTCTACATGGGGTGAGGATGGATGGATTTTGTTTCTGTACGTCTTTAAATTGGATTCCCAGTTTTACGTATGTTTGTTTCTGTCTAGGGTGTTGGATGGTGGAAGTATGAATTCTGTTATGGAAAGCATGTCCACCAGTATCACGAGGTAAGAGTTAAGTCTTTGAATTCTTTAGAAGATATAATAATTCCAGATTAATGTCTGGATTATGAGAGCTAAATTGCATTTTGTGCATTTGGTTGAAGGATAAAGAACAAGGGAAGAACATTGTGGTGGTGGTGGGCAGCTGGAACACTGAGGATCACATTAACTGGGCCAAGAAAAACGTGGCACGATCTTATCATTTGAAAGATGATGGAGCACAAAACGTCAAGTATGATTATATTTCCCTCTCATACAAGCGTATATTATAAATAATATAATATTTGTTAGTCAGATTTTAATAATGTCATGTATGTTGTCTTGGGGGATACCTCATCAGGGTCGTATCTCACTTCTATGGCCGTGGAGATGTTTGTGATCTAACAGGGAAACCAAGACAAGTTATAGTTAAGCTCAAGTGAGTGACCCAAACTTCTTGATGTTTTTGGGTTTCTTGAATGCTGTCACTAAAACCTACCTGTTCTGTCTCAGGTGTAAGGAGTCAGATTCTCCTCATGCTGTTACAGTTTACATGCTTGAACCACAGACCTGTCAATATATTCTCGGGGTGAGTGGCAAAGAAAATGCCTTTTGATTTTATGATGTTTTGATGGCTTTTGAAATGCTACAGTGTGATCATTTCATGTAGATAACCCTTACCCTGGTTGTCATTCTGCCACAGATTGAGTCGCCCGTAATATGCAAGATCTTGGACACTGCAGATGAAAATGGACTTCTTTCAATCCCTAGCTAGCCTAGATGGAGGAATGGTTAGTTTGGAGAACAAACAATACAGAAGAGGAAGGCAGTATGATGCTCAGAGGGAGAGATAAAGAAAGGTCTGATGAAGTCTAGTAGTTCCATAGATCGTGGTGATAACATGGACTTGCTGAACCTCAGACTCCACCCTTTGAGAAAGTCCCTCAGTGACTGCACTTCCTCTTGTTTGAAGACTAAGTGAGGAGATTTGAAGAAACTTTTAAACCTGGAGATGCAGCTTGGACTGAATTCTCAATGTTTTATTTACAAATCTCAAACCTGTTGAAGAATATTTTTGTTCAGCTTTTTGCTTTGGCACAATTGGTTGGCTGTGGGAAAGTCACTTTAAAAATCTAATCAAATGATTGATTTGTTCAGTTAATCAATTGATTATACAAGTTGGTCAGCTGTTTAAATATACATTATTTATTTGATCAAACTTCTGATAGTGCAGTGCTTGCCATTATCACTGTGCAGATGGAGACGGTTATTATATAGTTTTTTAAAGCGATTTAAGAAGTAATTGTGCAATGCAAATTGCAAGGGAAAATACATTTGTATGCAAAGAAAAGTGAATGTAATTAAACTGTTTTAGAAATCATGGGTCATTGATTTATGTTTACAATTTGTGAATACCCTCACTTAAATGTGACCACTTCCACTATTGTACAATAATATGTTTGGTGAACAAATTTATCAAGACAGGTTATTTCATTGCATTGCCTGCAATGCTGGTTGTTACTCAGCCTGTACATGTTCAGTTGAACAAAATATGAGTTTCATGTTTCAAGTCATTTCAGAAGATTCATACACCACTTTAATGAATACACTGCAAAAAATTGTTCGTAGTATTTTTGCCTGGTTTTCCAGTACAAATATTTAAACATTTTCTTGACATGAAAAAAGACCCAAAGTCTTGTTTTCTGAAAAAAAAAAAATTCAAAATCATCTGTTTATACTTAAAATTATTTTTCTTAAGCATAAAATCACATTTTTTTTTAAAGCTCTTTGTACTGGATAACAACAAAAAAGCAGAATTAGGATTTTTTTGTTGTTTTGCAGTGTAAATTAATTTTTTTTCCCATTCATGTGTTACAATGAAATTTAAATCAATATATTTTACTAGACAGAATCATTAGGGCAGCAATATTCATTATAACGAAGAAAATATTTCTTATGGAGAAATAAACACTTGTGCCTGTGCGGAACATTACGAATTGGACATAATGGTCCATTCACCGACACTAGGTGGTGCTAGCGTCCCTTTTTGTTGATAGGTTTTGTTCACAGAACTAATGCCCTTACATAAAAACATCCATCCCTAGCTTATTAATGCTTAAGGCGTGTCAACCCCTTAAAAGAGATGATGGACAAAGCAAACTACAGCTGTACGTTATTAAACATTTGGTCTCAAATAAAAGATGTCAGGATGCACTTGCAAAACATTTAATAAGTTCATATATAAAATGTAGGATGTTTCACAAATACATAATCTGCGTGAAGACTATTACATGAAAATGCCATGTCAATGTAAAAATAGAACATCCTTCAGTCCAGAAAACATTGAGAATAACATTTTTGTGGAAAACGACAATTAGCTAGTCCCATTTTCTTTTTATTGTATACTCGATGAATATTGTCTCTTGAGCAAAACACCACAAGCAAACCACAAGCAAACACTACAAATGCTCCCCTTTGGATGCTGAGCAAGTAGTATGACTTTCTACAGCTCAAACTGAAGGGATGGGAATCTGATGTGCCGAGGTGCTGTCAAAGTCCTGCAGCGCCCCCTGGTGGGTGTGGTAGTGCATAGCCACGTAGCTTTTGGCAAAGGCCGTGGTTTGAGAGTTGACTGGCTGCAAGCAGTTGGGGGAACTCGGGCCTGCTGACGGACTGCTGTTATAGATACTGTAGTAGGGCTCCATGCGCGTATTGATGGGCGTAGATGTGCTCGGAGGTCGGGGCTTACGTCCGGTGGTGGCACAGGGACTAGGCATGCTGTCCCGGGAGTGACTGGGTCCGCAAGCCTGGTCCACCAGCCTCCTCTGAGGCTTCGGCGAGAGCATGTACGCAGAGTTGGTCTCGTGGTGCGAGGACTTGTTGCGGTTGACTTCCAGACTTCCTTTGCCCATAGCGTGTAGGCGTGTCTTCTGCTTGCAGCACAGGAAGTCAAAGGTCATCCACTGGAGGCAGCAGAGTACACGGCGGCGCAGACCCGCACTGTTGTGCGAGTACACAAACGGGTTGATTCCAGACTTCAGGAAGATGAGGGCGAATCCACAGAGCTTGAACTGGTAGTGGACAAAGCTGCTCTCCGGTGACACCATATCCTGCGCCAAGGATATACCTAGTGGTAGACAGCACAACAACACGGAGATGATGATCACTATGCATGTGACCACAGCCTTTGAATCCTTGGCTGTCGCCAGGTTGACTGTAGAGCCCAACTGGCAGCAAGTTGCTCCAGTGGCAGCCCCGGGCACGAGGGGCTGGTTGGTTCTTCTGGTAAAGGAGTGCGTCTGGACATGTTGGAGCTTGTTGTAGGTCTGGTTGCGGTACAGCGAGGGCACCTGCACTGTACACTGCATGCCCTCGAAACCTGTGGCAATGAGCGGCGGATGAGAAGCAGGTGGACGTGTTGCGTCCACCGTTATAATGGGACACTTCCGAACCTGAGCGTTCTTCCTCAACGCCTGAGCGATCATGAGGTACGAGATGGACACGACACCTACACAGAAAGCAAAGTCCGCAATGTATACATACAGTACTACCTTGGCCTTGCTGCCGGTAAGACCAAAGTGGGGCAGGCAAGGTCCAGAGCTCCTGGGATACGCTCGTAAGGTGACCAGCGCCGCCAGGGTGAAACTGGTGGTCCATAATAGTGCCGTGAGGGCCAGAGTACAGGGGAACGATGCCGTACGGTTGGGCTGCTGACCCAGGACCATGCGGAGCCGATGCAGGGCAATCATAGCCACTGTTTCGAGGGACATAATGATGAAGCCCGAGCTGGTGAGGTGGAAGGCAAAGCAGAAGCCCTTGGACACGCCGCCACTAGCGTCTCCAGCGTCCAGAAAGAGCACCAGTGCAAACATGGGCGCAGTGACGCAGCAAATGAACAGGTCACAGAAGGACAGGTTGAGGATCATGAAGTCAAAGTTGGTGCGGAATTTGCGGAACGCCGGGTCGAAGAAGGACAAGAAGACAACCAAGTTTCCATAAGAACCGAGACAAAAGATGAGGACCAACAGGAGGGAGCAGGAGGCGAGGGTACCCTTGTGGATTAAGGTCCAGCCGCTCACCGAAGCAGACTGGCTCTGGGAGCTGTTAAAGCTCCGAGGTTTCGCAAACTCAGCCAGGTCCAAAGGCCAGGCAGTGCTGTTCATGGTACACATGGGAATTCAAAGTGGTCACAGCCTCAGAGTTTTGCCCATTTTGCCTTTAGGTCACCCAAGAGCGAGCTAATCCTCCCATTGTGCACATGGTTCATGGTAGACCCTCTGGATTGCTGCAAGGACACAAGGGATAAAGAAATATTGATTAGTAACAGACAATATGAAGCTTTGCATATGATAACTGTAACACAATAAATGAACATACATAACGAAGCCTAATGGCTTTTTTAACCATTCGAAGGATTCGTTGTAATCTATGTTATATCACTTGGTGCACAAATTATTTGGAATTTCTTTAAAAACACAGAGCATCAGGATGACTATTGTACCTTATATCATCCGTGCGCGCTCCCGTCATCCGCAAATCTATCGATTAAGATGAATACGTGCCTGCAACAATCTGAGTAGTATCTGAAAGCTTTTCTTATCCGTTAACCTCTGTTAAGAATGATATTACTGCAGGTGAATGTGCGCCGACTATAAAATCGTGTCAAAAATGCATCCAGCCCCTATCTTTGAAAGAACATATACAATAAATCACATGCATCGTTAAAACAAACGTCCAGTAAATATCTAATAAATCTTTCAGTCTACACACAGTCGCCTATAATGCATATAAACCCTGCGGCATTCTTTCTCCACTTGCCAAAAAAAAAGATGATTTTCTTACCGTGGATTCCCTATGTGTGCCTTTTTTACGACGCCGCGTTTTCCACATTTGTACGAATTTCCAGAGTACATGAACGTTACAAGCATCCTAGATAGAGAAACAGTATCACAGCAAAAGATAAGAATGAAAAACAGAGTGAATTTAATGCGCAGAAGGAGAGTGGGCGCGCCTCACTGGGATCATATTGAAGCCGTGAATGGACAGCAAGCGCGTGCCCGTGAGTACAGGATGCTCACTCAGGAAGCACAAAGAGTCTAATTTTGTTTCTGATTTAATTATATATATATATATATATATATATATAGTTATATTAATTGTTACAGTTCAGGCTATATGGAAGTATA
>JAUZSZ010000115.1:25113845-25125292 GCA_034780575.1 Labeobarbus marequensis | reverse complement strand
CGTTAACAAAGATTAATTAAGGCTGAATAAGTGCAGTTCATTATTAGTTCATGTTAACTAATGTAGTTAACTAATGATCCTTATTGTAAAGTGTTACCAATGTAATTTATTCCTTTAACGGCAATGCTGAATTTCAGCAGCCATTACTCCAGTCTTCAGTTTAACATTGATCCATCAGGAGCAATAGTGCATCAGTCCATTTAATTCAAAAGAGCAAGACAAATCCTGGCCGACATCATGTGCTCTCATTCTCTTACCTTGTTCTGGGTGAGGTGGTGGACAGCTCGACAGTGGGCATCAGGGATCTGAATGGCCATACAGCCCTGGTTCATATCAAACACCTGGATGGTGCGGTCAGCGCCAGCAGCCAAGACGATATCTGACACACTGCGGTTAAGGAGATACACTTTGCGCCTTGTCATTTTGAATAAAACCCAATACTGTTATATAACAGTCTTGGACAATGAGACAATGAGATTACGCTCTACATTATGCTCTGTAAAAGTTATATTTCATAATCCAAATTACACACATAAATAACTATAACAAAGTTACACAGGAAACCCACTGTATGTGTTTCCAAATCAGGTCTGCCACATTACCTCACATAAGGATAAGATGAACGCAAGAAGTTATTAAAAAAGTGCTGGGTTCAGAACATTTATTGCTTAATAAATCACATGTAAAACAATTAATGATTAAATATGAAGACACAGGAAATTAAACATATGAATCTCACTCAAATGTTTGCATACTTGACTGAATTTACCAAGAGCTTAAAAACCTTTTGATCTAAAAGCTTAAATGCTTTAAATTCAGTTTGTTAACAAATATGAAAGTGTGTGTTAATTTCTGTTAAAGGTATGCAAAATATTGAAAATGGTAAATATTCTGAATGAACCTGTGTATTATTCACACTCAAAGGAACTGTGTGTTATTTATAGTTAACAGGAATATTGTTCTACTCATGCGCTGATACCTTCAGCTATTGCTGAACTGTGCAAAGCCAAAAGGCTAAGTCAGGTATTTTAGGATACAGGAGTAGAAGTCATTGATGGCTGACATTGAAGTGATGTCTGTTCCTGATTTCATGCTGAATTTACTGGCCAATTTAGACTTGCTTCTTTGCTTATACCTGTGATTAAAAGAAGAGGAAAATAAAATAAAACATATTCCATAAATAAAGATTCTGAACTTATTTCAGAGTTGTTTCTATGGATTATAACAAAGCATTGCAGTTGAAGCTGTGTGGACATGAACCTAGTGTACATATGGACCATTTTACAGAAAAAGAAAATGCAGTCTATCTGTTTGTAGAGATTTTCTACCACCTTACATAATGCTGAAAAAGGCCTTAACACATAATTATTCTATAGATGTTCCATCATAAACAGAATATTATGTGCAAAATCTGGCTGATGTCTCCTGTGTATCTCTTCCAGGAATTCCCCAATACTTGTATTTAGATATACAGTACAAAGACTGGGATTCTTCTCTGATTCTTCAGAAATATCACACGGATTCTCCACTGACGAGTGTTTACTCAACATGACAAAAATCTATACTGAAATTCTACACAGCCTTAGAATATGAAGTATGTGGTCGTTAAATTAAACCAGTCTGACTAGAGCTTAAATTAGGATTTTTGAGATGAGGCACCCTAAAATCTGATAGCCTGGCATGCTCCCAGATTTTACAAGCCCTTGAAACTGAACCTTTCTTTTGGCAGAAGGTCACCAACACCCTGCGTTTCTTGTTACTTGCTCATTGTCTATTAACTGCTTGTACCTCTTGATGTCATCTCTCAAGGTGTCCAGATGGTAAAGGTACAGCATTAGATTTGATCCTGACGCCAGCAGTAAAAACTTGTCCAGATAATAAAACTGTGCACTTCTGTTTGCTTTGAAAACCGGTCATCTCCCTGGAGAACCATGAAGTTAAACAAACAGTGCATTAACAGACAGTCAGTAAGACACATCAACATTGCAGTTTATTAATAGCCTTTAAATAAGCGCTAAGTGCATTCATGTCACAGCACTTAAAATTCAGCACCATATCAGCTTAAAATATCACTATCTCAGTCATTCTCTCTTTTTACCAAAGATGGAGTGTGAAGAGATAAGTGAGGAGAGAGGAATGTTGTTTTTCTGTCTGGATAACATGAGACTAATAGAAGTCAATGAGAGACAGTTTGGTGAATGGAACATGATTGCTACTGGATATTTAATGTACTTCTTGTATACAAGTATGTGAATGTATGTAGCTTCTAACTTCATGATTTTTAATGCATTTTTGCTTCCCAAAATGTGTGCAATTACAGTGCGTGTTTCATTACCATCTTTACCACATTAGAATAAACGGTCTATTTTTATTATGCTACATTTAAATAATTGTTCTTATTAGTAACTATTATTTATTATTCTTACTGGTTATGCTACCAGCCAAACAATTGTCTGTTTGCATGCTTACTTGAGTATATTTCTAGCCAAAATGTTTTTATACTTCACTTTCAACACTAAGTAGCTCTGTTTATTATTGCAGACTCAGGATTTTCTCTTTAATATAAATGACACAAACACTGATGCATTGGGTCTTATTTGGCTCCAGATACACACACACAGATGCACAGGTCTAGGAGGCTGGGTGGGAAGACACCAGAGAGAGATTCTGAGCCAAAATGAGACTGAAAAAAAAAATGATTTGAATGAACTTCAGTTGAGTTGGGGGTTCTGGGAAAGAGGGAAATTAGGGTTTAGAGAGGTCTGTAAGTGTTTAGAGCACTAATGTGCTGACCAGGGGCCTGCACAGATGCCATTGACGTTCCAACAGAGGAACACTGCCAAGAGAAACACTTCCCACAGGCGTACGCATTCAAATGCAAATTAATTTTCTGAATCTTTTCTTCACATATTTTGCTTATTGGTTCACTCTGAGCTGGACTTGACAATAATTGTAGGTACTGCATAAGCTCAGAACTAATAGCACTTTTTAAATTGCTCATGTCAGTGCAAGGACTGTATTTGGTTTAATTGTTGATACGTTACCATGGTCAGAACAGGTTCAGAAGCATTTGCGGTCCAGATGCAAAGGGTGGGGTCCTCAGAGGTACTCAAAAACCACCGCTTACTGTGACTCCAGCATACAGTGTTAACAGCCTTACTGTGCCCTACAAAAAGAAAAACAACAGAGCCACAATTTTGATGCCAAGGACACCAAAAATGATGATCACCTTGCAAGGGATTCCCATACCATAAATACACAGGTATAGGCAGCTATATAAGATTATAAAATATTAAATAATATTAATACATGTATTAGACTATCACTGGCCTGTGGCGATTACCTGATAGGTAGGTGGTCAGATACTTTCTTAACTGCTGTTTATTTTGTTATTGAGAGGAAAATGTGCAGCACGTATTAACATAATCATCTTAATGCCGCTCTCAGCAGTGTGGGTGGCATTTTCGCTAACAAGATATTGCTGCTAAGGCATTTCAAACAGCTTTTTATCACTAAGAATGAAAAAGAACATCGCTGTGAATATATCAGGCCATTAGCCCAATGAAAAGAGCATCTATTTCAGGTACAGGAAGGTCCTCCAAAAGGCAGAAATCCCCAACTGTCAGTTTCAGCTGTCAGTATCAAGTGCTGTCAGAATGGCATGCAAAAATCGAATACTGAATCAATTCCTTGGAGCCATTCTTTCAGGAAACGAAAATAAGAGACATGCAAAGGAATTTTACAAAAAATAAACACTACAGATTTGTAGCTCTCCCACTACCTGTGTAGACAGCTGGGTTGCTGGTGAGTGAAGAGTTGTACAACAAAACAGAACTGTCTCCAAGACCACACGCAATCTGCTTTCCATCTCCTAGACACAAAAATAGAAAGTTAACAATCAAAAACAAAGGAATAATTAGTTCAAAACCGAAGCTCCTCTGGCGCACGTCTAAAATAACAACTACAGCACTCTTAAAAACAGCTGTACATGACTACTTGGGTTTGCTGCTGGTGCTACAGTATGAAGTCTTTATGTGCGACCACAGGAGAACCAAAAATGGGCAAATCAACAGGCAAATGATTGTAAGCCACGGCTATTAAGTGCTGTTAATTGTGCATAAAGCTGGAAAAGAAACTGTTTGCTATGCAAAGTTAAGCCAATGAAATTACAGCAGGATACTACAGTGCTACAAGGGTGAACTTTGTGTAGAAATTTGACCATTTATAGCAACAAAAAAAAAATGTTTTTTTAATTTAAAAATAAATATTTTTTAATGCATTTTACATTTTTAATGTTTTATTATTTGTTATTGTTGTAATATATATTTTAGGAATTATTAAAAAGAAGTCACACTGTGACGTGATTTCTGGTTGACATTTTCTGGTTGTGCAGTACAAAGAAATTTCACATGTTTAAAGCCTAGTGTGATCCTACCGTTCCTCACCTGAGTACTGTAGAGAGCTGACAGGGGTTGGAGTTGTGGAAACTGTCAAATGAGCATAAGGCATACATGGTGCTTCAAAATGTGAAGGATACTCATTTAAGAGGTGCTTCCTGTTGAAAAACAGTGCATAAGTTTCAGAACAAGCTACGGTGGTCTTAATCAGTACTACTTCATTCTTGAGACTCTGTACTGAAACTGACTTACATATTTGTGCTAGTTGTTGTGGCAGAGTTGCTTTTCTTCTTAACATTGGTCTTTGGTCTAAACATGGTCCTACTATAAAAGAGATACATGTTATAGCTTCTAATCTAATTCCTGAAAAATCCAAGAGAACATATCCTAGTTTTTCATAGACAGGATACTTGACATGGTCACAAGCAGATGCAGCAATAACATTTGTGATGTTCTTTAAAGATTTACATTTACGTTTAATCGTTTAGCAGACGCTTTTATCCAAAGTGACTTACAAGAAGCAATCAAAATCAACAAAAGAGCAATGATATAAAGATGATCAGAAGATAGACATCATGAATGTCCCATTGTACATACATTCAGTACATAATATTGAAATAAAAAATATGGCAAAAATGGCAAAAAAGCTTTTCAGTAATGTGAGCCTAAGCAGGCCTGTACACTCCATGGAAACAGAATTAAACTGTTTAAATGAATATTATGCTAGTGACCTCAGATTAAACTCCAAGTTACAGTATGGAAGATATTAGGTGTGAGCACAATTAGTGTCATTTACTTTGTCATGTTTAAAAACGCTACCAGAACACAGCCTGAGTAATTGTTTCTACAGAATATGCTTCTTCACCTATTAATTTAGTTAATTTGACATATGCAGCACTCTATACATGTCTAACACTCTCATTACACACACTGAAGGGATTCATTTCACACATTTTCAGAATGTTGCACTCAACAGAGTGATTGAAAGCTCACAACCACTGTTTAACCACAATTTAACTCACCAATTTCCACAATTATCAAAGCCTGAAACCATGTGAACCATATAAAAGTAAACCTGAAACCATAAAGTTTGTTAGACTGCTGTGTGGTCTACTGACTTACTGAGGAGCTGTATTGTATCCTGATGACTTCACTTGTGTGTGAAAAACCAAAGGCTGATCCTTTACACTCTTCTGACAGCTCACACCTAGAAGACAAAAAGAGAACAGGTCAGTCACATAATTAAGCTTTGCATGTATGCAGTCTGAACATTACTCATCTATCATAATTATGTACCACTAACACTATAATTTGAAATAAGCTTGATATAATAATATCAGCGACATTACTACACTCTTAAATCATTTTGCTGATAATATATCAAGCTTATTTCAAATTATAGGGTTAGAGGCATACTATTATATTTCCTCCACCATTTTCATGACTCCTATATCACTCTAGAGTCTCTTTCTGCTCACATAATGAAATAATTTCAACTTAAACCATATTTCATGCCCATATATTTACTTATTTGGTAAAGCTTGATACTGTACAATCAGCTTGTCATTATTGTAAAATATACCCTTTCAGGATCCACACCATCTGACTGAGGTTTTTTTTCATACTAAGCTGCTGACTGTACATTATACCTTTTTAAAAGTTATTGACACGCAATTTATATAAATCAAAACTTATTCAAACAGAAAGTCATATTACAGTAAAAGATGTTATATGATACAACCTGAAGAACTGACATTTTTCCAAGTTTTCTTCACTTTAGTGCGCTCATTTTTTCCAGCTCCATTAAAACTAATGCACACGTTTCCAAAATTGGTTCTCCTGCCAACCACAGACTAAATGTATATTCTGAAAAGCGGCTAATAAATGCAACTACTTCCTAAAGCAGAGGTTTCCAATCCTGCTCCTGGAGGGCCAATGTCCTGCTGAGTTTAGTTCCAATCTGACCCAACACACTTGCCTGATGGTTTCTAGTTATCCTGAAAATGCTGATTAGCTGGTTCTGGTATGTTTAATTAGGACTGGAGCTAAATTCTGCAAGATAGTGGCCCTCCAAGAGCAGGGCTGGACACATCACATCTGTAAAATCAGTAAAATTCATTATTATGGCATTTATTTTTGAGGTTTGAACTCAGTTCCTGTCTTTTGGTTTTGCTGTTTTCTTGGGAAACACTTCCAAACAACTTCTACAATTTAAAAATAAAAGATACCAGACTTGAAGCAAGACTGGGCCAAGAACACTTTGTGAGAGCTGACTAAATTCCACCATATATTGAGCACAATCATTACTGTAATTACTTTAATAATAATAAAACAAATTAGAGCTGGTACTACAAATACAAATGGGGAAAAAAACGTCTATGTGCTTTGGACAACATAAAGTTCCTGTCATGAGATCAATCAATAAGAAATCATGTACTCTTTAACAGATCATACTTACTACTTACTGTAGTATCCCAAATTATTTCAGTTTACATTGGCAAAAAGTACTGAAACAATGTATTGAAGAGAGATAGCAGTTTCTGGTCATTGTCAACAAACCACATCCTGACATAACCTATTATTCAAGAATATGTCACACTGTTCTGAGATCAGCCTGTTATCAGACCTTCAATCACAGACCCTAAACTGCTGGATCCTGAATATAAGTGTGTGTCCAAGCCCAGCAGTGTGAAAAAAATGAGTTGTCCTAGTTATGATATTGACTCAGGCCCCAGAAAAAGCTATGGAATAAATTTAAACCTCTGAGGATGTGTAACTCTAGTAAGGAAGAGAAATAATGCCCAGTTGGAGATGGAAGAAGAGCCTCCCTTAAGGGACAGAGAGAGAGCAATAATGATGATGGATTGCTTTTACATCCATGAGACATATAAGACAAAAAAATCATTATGCAGCTTAAACACTCAAAAAAGGCAAAAAAGTGTCTGCAAGCATACAAGGAAATACAAGAGGTCTAAAAAGGATTTTGTAATTCCTTCTATTCATTTTAATTTTGACAAAAGGAAGGAGAAGGGAGGTACTACCACAGGTCAGTGTGCGGGCTATAACATTCTGCACTTTTCTGAAGTTCTTGCAAAGTATAAGTGAGCATAAGAGACTTCTTTCAAAAACATAAACATAAAAAGATCTTACCGAATCTTTTGAATGGTAGCTAATAGTTAATAGCTAATAGTATAAATGGGTACATATTTTATCTTTGGAAGGATATGCAGTGATGAATCATGCAAATTAAGACCAAGATCAAATAGGGTCCATTTTGATTTAGTGACATGGTCTGTGCCTGGTCTCTTCATTCTGTGGTTATCAAAACCCTTTATCTTCGTGACCTCAGACACCAGATGGCATCAGGCTGTTTTATAAAGCGTGACAGTTTCATTTCCATGTATTTTAAAAGTATTTCTAATTACGGTATATAAAGAATTCTGGTGTGCCCAATGATAACTTTCTTTTGAAAAGCTACTGTATAATGTGGCACAGACCTCCACAAGGCCAGAAAGATTAACATCTTGGACAGTACCAAGTCAGCATCATAAATATTACCATGGGGGGTGTCAGTGACATTGAAATGCTAGTTAATCCAAAGGTGTTGTTTTCCTTTGGCAACAAAAAGTGTGCGTGTGTGGTTTTGTAAACTCCAACCAATTTTTCTCTGAGGTTTTGGGCCATGGTTTGCCAGCTCAGCATTCAGAGGGGATATAGTCCTCAGAGGAGAACTGAAAATAGAGGAAAAAAACAACATAAATAGACTTCTATTACTGGAAATAATAAAATACAGCATTGTGGTAGTTGACTCATCAAGAATAAAGTTAACAGTCTATAACAGACAATACGTCTACTAAAGATAATCCTGGCTAGAACCAAAATCAAGCACTGGGTAAATTATTCTTGGATGGTGCTCAAAATGACACACTGTGTATTCTAAATCCAAGCACCACCTGGCCAGGATCAGGAGCCTCATAGAGATTGAAAGATGAGTGTTGTTACCTGGGCACAGCTGAAAGTTGCTCATCCACAGAGAGGCCCGTCACCATCCTAAAGCAGAGCTCGTCCAGCCCGGCACTATTAACCTCTAAAAGGGCTACTGAAGTCCCAAATAGAGAAGTCACCAAACAACACATCTAAACAGAAAGAGAGAAGCTGAGGGTAGTCCTCCTGTAATACTGTCTCACACAGACCACTTTCCTCCCAGAATGCAAACCACAGCCAAATCTTGTAAAAGCTTTACATCTTAAATAATCCTGGCTTTGTGAAACCATAAACTGCTAATTGCAGGGCTGTAAAAATACCAAAGGTGCCGTACATGTGAACTCTAAAGCGGCTTAAGGTTAAAGATATGGATCTTTAAAAATCTATCAAAAAACTTAGAATACTGTAAATATATAAAATATTATATTTGTATACATACTGCACAGATGCACAGACATGAAAAGTTTAGCGCAGTACTTACATTGACACCAAGTTCATTAGAGATGGCCCATGACCCTGCCATTGAAATGCTTTGGTCACCTGTCAGGAAGAAAACAACTGCCACTTCATTATTTAAAATATTTACATACTACAGCAATTATGCCTCAAAAAAAAACAAAAAACAAAAAAAGTTTAGAAACTTGATTTTGGTTTGGAATATATTACTGGTAAACCAGGAAGAATGAGTAAATTTGAAAACTAAACAGTCTTTCTTCTTCAGAAAAACAGAAAATGGCACCATGCTGGCAAAATACTGATGGTGTATTTTCCCATGCTTCAAGTATTTTTAGGAAGCCATTTGTTATAATGAAAATCATGATGTTTATGCATATTTCTGAGGTGAATTTTGTTTTGAGGTTGCAAGATTTAACCAATGTTATCATTAAGTGTACAAGGACATGCACTGCCATTCTGCCATTCTCTAAAGTATCATAATCTTGGAATATTCCAAGCTAGAAGACTCAATCCTTATCTGGTTATCACACAGAAGCCTACTCACACTCTAAAGTTTTGTTGACCACTAAGGCCACTGTTGCATTTATTTGTATTAGATTTTTTGCTATTTTAAAAAAACATTTTTTAATATGTTACTATTTATTTATTTATTTTTTTACTAATAAACATACTGAGGTAAAATATAATGGATCAAATATTTTCTTGAACAATTGCTAAATTTGAACCTAAAGTTTCAGAGTTAATTGAATACTTATGATGCCTGTGAGTGGAAGATTCATGAGAAGCTCTGAAGTATCCAGGTCAAACAGATATAGTCCATCAGAACTTCCGATCCATACACAACTTCCTCTATGGAAAAACCACAAAGAAGAGACTATTTACAAAAAGACACTACAAAGAACTAAGGCCTGGTGAATGTAACAGGGTACAACAGGAAAAAAAAGAAAAGAAAAGAAAAAAGATGTGTATTGTATAGACCTACTGTAGGAATTCACACCCACATTGCCACAAAGTCTCTATAGAGAACATCTATGAAAGCCTGTCATATTAAACTACAGTGGCAGAATCTATGATAAAGAGATTGCACTCTAAAAGAGAACTGCACTAAAGCTTTGACACTAAAAACTTGATTTGAGTCAGTGTCTTTTTGCAATGCAAATCATCAAGGGTCATCACTCCTGTCCAATAAACTAGAGTTATTGGGGTAATATGTTGTTTTCTATGAATCATTATGAATCTGTGAATAACAATGCGAACAATTCCTGCACAGTTAGTTAACTAAACATGAGTGTGTAAAAGAAAAAATTAATTCATATATATTTCAAAGTTTTAAAGTTTTAGTATTTCTGATTTTTGTGACTGTGCCTCTTCCTTGGCCTCCCTTACTTTCTTCGTGTGCAGGCATTTCTCCACAAGTGTTTACAACATATGATATTACAAATTTCAGCATATAATGACGTTATGCGAAAGTTTTCAGGTTCAGTTCACACAACCATTTTGTTATAAATCTGTAACTGCTGTTTGGACAGCTTGAAACCATAAAGAGGAGCATAATGGCTTCCTGATTGGACGTTTCCTGCCATGACCATAGAAAAATCTGTTGAAAAATGATTTTTTTGCGCATGTGAAGACAGGTGTAACATGCTGTATATCTCTACCACAACTTCACAATGTCATGACTACTACAGTAATTACTGTTACCATACATACTATGTGCTTGTGAATACATTTTGTCTGCCCAACATAATTTCTTACCCCCAAAAATTCAACAATTGCCCAAGTAGATAAAGGTGAACAACAATAACAGAACAAAGACAGTACCTCTGCTGCAGGCTAGTATGACAGGACTGCAGTTTCTGTGCCCAGATTCTCAGAACAGGCTTTGCTGTCTCCACTGTTCCTCTCACATCATTACGAGTTGTTCCTAGAAAAGCACACAGATGAAGCTCAAGCAGATGCATAATTTTCCGCAGTGAGGTAGGCACAAGAAAAACACTAGTTATACGCAGTCTGAATTGTGGCTTGTGGGTTTTTTCTAACCATCTGGTCTATTTTGAGGTGAGCTGGTTTTTCTGAGGTTTCTCTCACGCTTCTGTTCAAGCTTCGAAAGGTCCAGTTTTGTCACCAAGCGGCATTTGTGGTCCACAGGGAGAGTGTAGCACCAAAGCTTGAATCACAAAGAGATTCCAACATAACTGATATATAGATTACACAAGAGAGATTTAAACTGTGTGTGTGTTACTCACCTGTCCGTCACCAGACCCTGTCATGAACTGATTGTTTTGCTCCATGAAGAACAGACTAAGCAGTGGATACGCTGTGAAACAAAAACGTCAGCATCTTCACTACATATTCTCTACATTTACAGGCTATGAGTGAACAACCTCAATTTCTGTTGTATAAATATTGGTGTTAATAACTATAACCCGACCTGATAGGACAGCAGATTCAAAGAGTATATCTCCCTTCTTCACATCCCAAATCTATTACAAAAAAAGAAAAAGAAGTCACATGCACATATATCTACAATATATACCGTATTTTCCGCACTATAAGGCGCACCGGATTATAAGGCGCACCTTCAATGAATGGCCTATTTTAGAACTGTTT
>JAUZSZ010000115.1:25054833-25071033 GCA_034780575.1 Labeobarbus marequensis | reverse complement strand
AGGCACTATTATCCAATGTGACTTTGACATCACTACCACCACTTAAAGAACCTAGTTTACCTTTTAACCTTCTCTTTGGGTTATTTTATGTATCGTCCACACTGGGAATGGAAGAACTGGGTTTTTCCATGTACTGTTTGTTTAGTCAGTGGAAAGCAGCCTCTTGCTCTAAGTAAAAGCTACAACTTAACATCTGCTTTAGCACTGTGGAAATCACTCAGCAGAAAGCCTTTGATCTTTAAAGAATTGAGAGCATGGGCCTATTGATTGATACACTCTTTGCTCTTGTTCAGATCTGCATCTGTGATGTGGCCACAGTCTACAGCACACCAAAAAGGTCATCAGTCATCTTAGAGGGCCGTTGTGCCTGGAGAACTTGTGTAGCTTGAGGATGATGCTATAATGCAGTGGTATCTTGAAACACTTCTCGATTTCAGAAACAGAAATGTCCCTTTTCGATTGGCACAATTGAAAATGATGACACTCAAGGACGCTTGGAAGATGGTACTCTAGCAGTGTGGTTAGAGTGCTGACTAATGGAGGGGTGATGCTGGGCGGAGGTGTTTAGTCAGCGTCGGGGGAACAGAGGAAGAATCATGATTCAGCACGTGGTATAAATTCTTTGGTGGTTGTGAGTTTGAGTCAGTGGGATATTAGGATTACAGTAGGAGTCAGTTTGGGTTTTGTACAGTATGTGAAATAGTGAAATAGAATAGTGAAATAGAATAAATAAATTAGTTAATTAGTTAGTTCAATTTCACTTCATATTTTTTACCAGGATTTTTCAGATGAAAAGCATTTTGTGACATTTTGGACTTTTTATGTTCATGTTTTTTTTTATGGTTTTCTTTGTGCAGCTTGATGGATTTGTCATATAATATCTGATTTCAAAACTTTAACAATCAGTCTTATATTGCATGTACATTGATGGACTAGAAGTATGAATACATGTAATTGTAGTATAATATTAGTAACTGTACATGCTCATTTCCTAATCTAAGTTCATTTTTAAAACACTCATAATTTAATAACACTCTTAAATGTACATTTTAGCAAATCTCAAAATGAATAACTATTTTTTATACTGTACTTTATAATGCTGTGATGCCTAAATTCACTTGTAGCATTGATGACTGTATTTAGTAAAGTGACTGATTTTAGTTTTTAGTGATTTATTTATTTAGTCAAATTAGCATAGAATATATCGGTGCCAATAGCCTCGTGGGCAGTGTGCTGACAATAGCGCCGTTGTGCTTTTGGGGTCCTGAGGTCGAGTCCTGGCTCGTGGACCTTTCCCCTTTTCTCTCTCCCACTTCGCTTCCTGTCTAATAACTGTCCTATCATAATAAATCAAAACGCCAAAAATAAGTGCCTTCCTAATGAGGAGTGGTAGTTCTGTCCAGTGAGATTTCCGTGTGGGTGGGTCTTCTCAGCATAAGGCTGCAGAAATCTTGGCTGATTAAGACAAAAACTCTGAGAAATATGGAAGAGATAGCTTTTATTATGTTACCACTTTACGTCTGCATAGAACACAGCGTAACACAGGACACTATCATCATCAGTCATTGCTGAGATTGAGATGCCAGACAGCATGTAAGCTTTCAGATCCCGCTGTATCGTGTGTGTCAGGAAAGGCTGCTGGACTTCACAATGAATTGACAGAGATGTAGAGAGTGCGTGTGAGCGTGTGACTCCGCTGACGTGCGTGGGCCTGGCAGGCAGCCAGGCAGCGTGCTGATCGCCTCTCTCCCCGCCCCCTAACTGGACCGCTTCCCCTCGCGTCTCATTTTTCAGCTGTCCATTGATGCAGCGCAATCGGCTTACTCCCGCCCGGCTCTGCCACGTCCATTAAACATTCATACTCTGGCCATGAGATACTTCAGTACTGTACCCCAGGCTCTCGCTATCGCCGCCCCTCTCGCTTTTCTCCCCAGCCCTCATTTTCCTCTCCTCCGCCACCATCCTTCAGAAGGCAATCATTCTGAGTGATCGCTATCTGTGCATCCATCTCTTTCAATCTGTCTGGCTGCGCTATAGATCTGTTAAAATTAGATTCATCATTTGCCACGAGTCCATGTGTTTGCTCACTGTGTACTGCGGTGGATGCCTGGCACAGGTCGTGACGCAGGCGGGATGCTGTCTGGCTGTGATGAATCAGGCCCTTCACTCCTTCTTGTGGCATGGTGCCTTCCTTCGATCAACTTTCCCCTTCAAATCCAAACTATCCAACCTTCCACCCCAATCATATCTGCCCTGCCTCTTTCACTCAGAGGTCAGCCAGACCATTAATAAGCTTTAAAGGTATATTCCAGATAAAACCAGACTTGTTTTGCCCCAATGGAAAGCATATTTACACTGTCTGAATCGCTCCCTATCCTCTATATAGTGCACAACGTGCCATTCACTGTACAGAAAATACTAACTTTGCGAACAAGTGAACGATGTCAGCCACAACTTCAGCGTTTATTTATAGTGTAGGGGCGGGACACTTTGGATTCTAGAGGGCATTTGATTGGACAGAAAGTTGTTCCGTTTCATCCATTTCTTTTTCAACTGTGAAACAGCAGGCTGGGTTAGTCGCCATCTTGTGGACAAACTAATTAGTGAGAAAGTCACATATGCGAGCTAAGCGTAAAGACTTCAAAATGTGCATAGTATGATGATGACAGGATTTTTGCCATGCACGCTTAACGCTAGAGCTGCAAGATTCTGGATAAATTGAGAATCACAGTTTTTTTGTTTAAAATAGAAATTTTAAAACGATTTTCCCATGATTCTGAACTAAACAAAATAACATGTAATTTACTAGAGGCTGTGACAAATGTTTAATTAATTTTAATGAATTACTTTTTAAAAATTGTTTGAATGAATGATTCAATGACTCACTCATAAATACTTCACTTGTTCCATTACTGAATGAATCAGCGTTTTTGAACCAGACTCTTGAATGAATTATTCAATGACAAATACATTTTTAAGTCACTTGTTGCCACCTAGTGGTGAAACAATGTAATCTACATTGTAACCAACAAATGTTATTTGAAGCACCGATTTGAAGTGAAAATTACTTTCAAAAGAGGATTTGCTCCATTTTGATCGCTACCATAGACATCACTGTTTATATCAGAACTATAAACTTTTATCTCAGTACTTCTGTGATAATATGAATGATTGAAATAATATTGTGCAGTTGAAAAGACTGTTTGTGAACCTGTTTCATAGCTAAACATGATAACTGCTCTACAAGCAGCAGCACGAACACAGATTTGAATATTCCAGTATGACTTCATCAAAGGTTTAATAGACAAACGAATCATTGTCAGTTAGAAATAAGATCGCATAGGTGTTTGAATTGAGATTACAATCTTTTGACAATTAATCATGCAGCTCTACTTAACGCATACCCTAGCACACACACAATACAATGGAAGTCAGTGGGGCCATTTTTTTATGCCATTTAAAAGGAGAAATGTGAAACATAATTTTAGAAAAACGCGTACATTAATTCTTTTTAAGGTTTTAGACATTATAATGTCATGACAATGAAATGAGTTGCAAAATTTGATAGGGTACCTATTAAGCTTACCAAAATCTACACTGAGACAATTTTAGTGCACAGGATATTGATTTCAGTACAAGAAGTTATGTTAAAATAAAATATTAATCTCTCACATATAAAATATTTAATTTTATTTTAAATGACAAAAGCATTTCAATTCAGTTTCATTAATGGGGATGAACACAGAAACTAGCCTCATTATGAAGCCTATTGTTAAATGGATGTCAACTTATCAATAGTCTCTTAAGGCTGGAATACACTACATGATTTCCCCCCCGATTTTCCACCAATTTACAGTCTGGAGATGTTGACACTAGTTGCCAAAGATCAGAGCCAGTCTGTAGATTTGAGTTGACACATTTAATAGAAAATTGCATAGTGTATGATGGTCAAAGACTCCGATATTTTAGCTTCAGACTTTGATTCCATCCAGTCAGAGGAGATCAAACATGTTTGATATTTTCAGCAGATTTTAAAACACATATTGTTTTCATTTGTCACATTGTCTAATGGCCCCTTCTTTGTACAGACAACATGCCTCTTTCTTCTTTGGGCATAAATTATAGTTACATCTAGATTTTGTCATCTTAAAGCTGAGAAAATAAATCATTAACCATTTTATAAAGATTAAGTTAAAGCGATAACAATCAGTTAATATTTAAAGTCTGTTTAAGAAGTATTTACATAGACGTTCAGTGTGGAAGAGCTTAAAGAGAGCATGCTGTGTTTAATTGTAGCAGCAACAATCTCTAATAAATTTCATGTAATATTTATTAAAATGACAATATTGTGCAAAATAAATAATCTAGGTCATGTATTAAGTTCATACATATTTTATTTTGAACAACTATTGTTAACAATATCTATAAAATTATACTTTTTCTTATCGATGTCACACTGAAGTTGTGTGATTTTCATAGTAGTGCACCCTTTAAGCTCACCGTACAATAAAGTAAAATTTTTAACAATTACAGCAGTGTAAAACCACAGACCAGCAATAAACTGTCAATTTATAATATTATAGATTTAAAACTACAAGCCAATAATGCCTGTGAAGTAATATGTTAGCGTAGCACACAATCTTATACAGCTAGTCAGCTAACTATATTCTGTAGCATCTGCGCTATGTTGCTAATACTATCTTTACTATCTAATGTAATTATTTCTCACATCCAAGTTCCAGATTATAATTTGCAAAAGTCTAACCATTAATCTCTTAATTTTACATTAAGTAGTGAAACTTACTCAGAATAAATGCTTTTAAAATGCACATTTAAGGAGCTACTCTTTTGGTGAAAGTTTTCAGACAGCTTTCAAAATGACCGCCAGACAGTGGGAACATATGGAGACTCATATCTCAGTGAGCAATGATCTGATTGACTTGAAATTACAGCAGGTATGTAGTAACAAACACATCAAGTGATTAAGACATCAAGTAGGATAATACATTATTTTTTCTTTTTACAATCTGAGCTCAAAAATTTAAATGTGAGCTATTATCTTGGTGCACTTAAATGAGAATAATTAAAATGAGTAAATGAACACATGAAGATAACAAACCTTCAGTTCCTCCAGCATAGTTTCATTTCTGTGGCAGAGAACCATGGTGCTAACAGCAGCATCTTTAGAAGGAAGGAGCTGGAGCATCTTTCTGGATCCACATGACTGGAAACAGAATCCTTTAACAATCCCGTAAGCTTCCGCCGGGACTGAACAGTAAAGAGAAGCAACAGGCTGAGCACCTGAAATATTAAACACAGAGCCAAAATGAAACCTCTATGAATGCAGTCTGCCATATCTTTTCAATACTACTGTATCTATGGTGCTATATATTATTATGATGTTATACAGTATATTAATCAAAAAGTCATGGCTTTAAAATAATAACAATCATGAGTACATGAATACAGAGATTATACAAACCTACTATTCAAATAACTTGGGTCAACAAAAACACAGTAAAAACAGTAATATTGTGAAATAGCATTAAAATTTAAAAATATTTTCAAAGGTCATTTATTCCTTTGATGGCAAAGCTGTTCAGCATCATTACTCCAGTCTTCAGTGTCACAGCATCCTTCAGAAATCATTCTAATATGCTGATTTACTGCTTTTTTCAATTTTAATATATTTTATTATCAATGTTGAAACAGTTGTGCTGCTTAATATTTTCTGTGAAAATTGTAAAACACTTTAAAAATGTTTTAAAAAAAGCATTTATTTGAAATGAGAATATTTTGGAACACTATAAATGTTTTTTTAGGTTTTTACTATCACTTTTGTTTTGACAATTTAATGTGTCTTTACTGAATAAAATTAAAAAAAGAAAAAAAGGAGCTATTTAGCAAAGCTATTTTTGTAGTTTAGATTTTTCCTTGCTCTGCCAATGTGTATCTTTATGTATCAAATGTTGAAATTTTACAGTCATTATTGTTATTATATAATTGTTAAAAACATAGAATTTAATTTTTTTCTTTTTAAATATTTAAAATGTGTATTAGCTATTTTCTTAAAAATTTGCAGCTGTTAAACTCCATAATGGCTATAAATTCATATTCAATTCTATAAATATTCCTTACTGTTGTTGAACATTTACCTGATATCTGGACAAATGGTTCCATCACAGCAAGTCCAAGTCTCTCTATCACGACCACTTCATGTTTCCTCAAGTAGTGCTGCAGAACAGGATGTACTACTTTTTGGCATGCAAATAATCTCACTTTGTCCTTAACAACTTGTTCCCCAAGCTTCAGGAGCTGCTGAAGGAGATCATGCTCTGGGTCCACTCCCCTATGGATCTCCAAAGCTACATCTCCAATCTCAGAAATATCACCTGACAGTGATACGTTGAAAACCACCACCTTAAACGGACCAGATCCCGGTCTCTGAAGATCCACAATCTGAAGCATCTCAGGGACCTCCACCAGCAGTCCTGGGAAAACAGAAGAATCGCTCACAGATTGGCCCTCAATGCCGATTGTGACTGTCTTTCCAAAGCAGGTCACACCAGAAGAGTTGCAAGGGATGGAATACAAGAAGGCCTGTGTGATTAGTGAACTGATATGCTGCGTTTCCTTGCTATTCAACATACAGGCTGGTTTGCTGGTGATCATGCTGCGGGCCAGTGCAATGAGTGAATCACAGCTGGTGAAGTCTACTGGTACCTTACAACCACAAGAGTCTCCTTTAAGATATGTATCGCATTCTTCCACGAGATGTTTGTATACCTTGGCTGCTGCAACTGTCCTGAGGTTGTATTTTTGAGCATTTTCAATAAGTCTGAGCATGAAAATCCCCATAAACAGCCCAGAGTCACTGTACCGTGCAGTGTGATGTTGAACAGCAGTTGAGATCATTTTGAGAAGTGGCTCAGACATATCCACTCGTTTGAGCAGGGCTGTAGAGGTTGAAGTTGTCAAGACGTGGCCTCCAACATTGTTGTGTATTTGTTTCAGTCTGCCAGTAGGTCCGTAGGCAGTACTTAGTATACTTCTCAACAGAGCCATCTTTTGGCAGATGTTACTGTTGGAAAGTGGATCATCTGTGCACACAGCAGGTTTCTTCTTACAAATGCGAGACATACTGTGATTTCATTCAGAGAAATTTCCGGATGGTTAACAGTATAGGCCAGTCACTTTTCAATAACCAGAAATTAATAGATCATGTTTAATAGTTCAATATTATAGATGATTTTATGAACTGACTGCTCAATATTAGGGAACCATAACAACATAGTCTATTTTTTTTAAATCAACATCAAGAATTTAAGGTAAAATGTATAGAAATGCATAAAGGAAAATCTATATTGTAGGTCCTCTAACCGGTCACCATGCACTTCTCTTAAGTTTTTCACCTTTTTTTGCCTTCACCAGTTCATTTTCAATGACCCTGTGGTGTGACAAATAAATTTTTAAAACTGTAAATATTCTATGTTGTCAAGGTCATGAAAACTGCATGCATAATAATTGCAAAACAATTAGTATGAAGTTTAGCATGTCACTTCGTAAATACTTTAGGTCAACTAACGTTACCCATTAAAATGACTCGTTAGCAATCATGTGAAAAATTGATGCTGATATCTATTCAAAACAAACGCAATATCTTATAAAACGTGAAGAGACGTGTAAAATGTAGCATATGAGTCTCTTACATACCCCAAAGTTCAGCTTATTGTTTAAGTAACTAAACATAAGAAAGAAAAACATTAGAAACTTAAAACCTAACGGTAAAAGCAAAGCAGACTGTGTTTACATCTTACACATGCTCTCATATCGTGACCAAAACAGGCCAGTTATAAAGTATTTAACAACAGAAACCTATAAAACACTCGTTGGATTTTGAATCGCCAAGATTATACATTGAATACGTGACTATACTCTTGTTTAGCAATAAATTGTCATGGATGTTTCGCAATTTACTCGGAATAAAGAACGCGGCTGTCTGGCAAAGTATGCAGCCTCCTATATCCGACTGCGTCTCCGTGACAACTGCACTGCCGGGGTCCTAACGGGCGAGTTTCAAACCATCGGCGGGAGAAAATAATTAAAGCGTCTTTTATATTGCTATTTTATTGTTATCCTCGAATCGTTTTAATTAAAGATATAGATTGTATATTGTCAATTATATCTACACAACCCAGGAATGTCATAAGAAAAGCCTGTGAGCGTTATTTTACCGCCCCCTCCTGTTTTGTGTTTTTATTTAGATTTTCTAACTTACAGCATCAGTCCAGCTGCATGTGCTACAAACACGTGAGTATTTCACGCTAGGGATTTGGGTTTCCGTTCATGTTTTCATCAATAACCAATATTTTTGGGTTTCTCTAAATTCATGAGATTGTGACCATTTTTTGTTTCTGGATGTTCAGCGCATTTTCTTTGATTTTTTGCAGTGTCTCATCAGAATGCAGTCTTCTAAATTTGTCGCCAAGGTATGTGAACATATTTATTATCTGTTGATTGTAGAAACTTGGCCATTGCTGTAGTATTTTGTGCTAACATTATTGTTTTTCATTGTGAATGAATGAAATACGCAAGGCCATTTCGACTTTAGTAAGTCATAATTATGACATTGTCATTAATTATATCTTCAAGCCAGTAATTTCGACTTTTAGTCAATCGTTTTCGTCTATTTAAGTCATGATTTTAGACTTTTTTAAGGACATGTTGAATTTTATGTCATTATGACTAACAATTGTGAATTTTGTTTTTTAAGTTTTGTCTCAGCATTTTTACTTTTTGTTTCATGAATTTTACTTGTCATCATGATATCAAAACCATGATATACTGTCATAATTATGATATTTAACTTTTTATGACATTGACTTTTATCTCATGATTATGACTTTTTATCTCAGAATTTTGAAATGTATCTTTTTTTTAACTTTTTGTTGTCTCATAATTTCCACTTATGTCATAATTATGATTTCTGTCATATTTATGACTTTATCCTAATTTCATTTCTTTTATGCCATTATTGTGACTTGAAATCATGACATGCTATGCCATAGTTATGATTGCCCGAAGCATGATTTTTTTTCTTGTGTGGCAGAAATGGGCTTCTATACATTGTAGTGTACCTCTTTGTATTTATAAGGAATCTTAAGTCAATGCATGGAGACTTAAGATCAAGGCTTAAAGTGACGCTCAGAGCGGTTCAGTGGCTCCTCACTGCAGTACACAAGATCCAGCGGGCAAGGTTACATCCACATCCGGGGGTGGAAAGTTTAGAGATATGTAAAGTGAGAGTAGTTCAGTCTTGCCCCCTGGATCTTGCAGTGAGGACCATCTCGTGCAGTTGAAAAAAATCTACCTGTACTTTACTTTCCTAACGCTAGAGGGGGTGGTCGCTTCAGCAGTGAGTTGCCTCAAGTAGTACAGTAGAATTGAACTGTCTGAATGTATTCAATATGTAGCTTACAGAACATACTGTAGCTCCAACTTTTTCCATGTTGTCTGTTTGTGCTCATTACTTGTTCAGCTTGCATTTTGTTACAATCCATGCAAAAAACCTTTCAGATTTCATCAGAATGTTAGGGTTGCGTTATATTTTCCATACCTCTGTCTCCTTCTTTTACATTGCATCGTATTCGGATGTTTTTATAATCTTGCATGTATCTATCCAGCTGAATGTCTCCTCCGTGTTTCTCAGATGCTGGACCGGCCCTGTCTATTCATCCACAGGCCAGATGAATGAATGTCAGTGCTAATGCATGTCAGATGTTTCTATTAAGCGCTAAAAGCCCCAAGTTTCTTTCTTTGTTGATGTTTCATATAGTGAAGGCTTTAACTCTAGTTCCTGGACGCTGCTGTGGATCACACACATCCGCATTTAGTGCCAGACTTTGGCTGCATATTTCTCTCTTTCTGTCTTTCTCACTCATCATCTCTCCCGTCTTTCTGTTTTTCATTGTGGGAGAGCGCCACTCACCAACTTCATCCTCCCAGTCTGCACATAATGATACTGTTATAAAGGAACTGTCATGCCCAACACTGTGACCACATGGAGACATTTAAAATGGGGAAGCAAACAATACCATCAGCTGGCCCAGTTTTCAGCTTTGCTTCGGCGCTAAACAAACTGTTCTAGCGGCACAGAAGACCTGTGTCATTTTTTAAAAATATTCAATTATTTTATTCTATCCCAGCTGAAAGGGATTCCAAAAAGGTTAGCAAACTGAAAATTCTGTGGACCCTCATGTCATTCCAAAGCTGTATGACTTTCATTTCTCAGTGGAACACTAAAGAAGTTCTGAAGAATGTTTCAACTTTTTGCCCACACATTGAAGTCATTATATTGCATAAAATGCCATACAGGTTTGGAACAACATGAGGGTGAACACACCCAAAAATGAAAATATAGTCTCACTCAGGTCATCCACTATGTAGATGGGTTTGTTTGTTTATCGGAATAGATTTGGAGAAATTTTGCATTACGTCACTTGCTCACCAGTGGATCCTCTGCAGTGAAGGGGGCCGTCAGAATGAGAGTCCAAACAGTTCATAAAAACATCACAATAACCCACAAGTAATCAACGTGACTCCAGTCCATCAATTAATGTCTTGTGAAGTGAAAAGCTGCATCTTGTTAATAAATTCAAAGACATTTTTAACTTCAAACCTCTATCTATAATATTGCAAAGAAAATGTTGTCTTATCTGAATCAGGAGAGAAATATGCAGTCAGTGCATATCAAGCATCATTTACAAGGAAAAACACTGCAAAAAATTCTAAACAAATATGTCGGTGGATTTTGATGTGAGAGGACAACAGAGGATGGACCTTTTCACTGGAAGAAGTGTTTTAATGAATTATTGATTGGTATTTTGGACACAATTTGCCAGAAGATAAAATAACTTTTAACTTTCACTTTTTCACTTTTTGAAACCGTGTGAACTTTTTAATTTTTCACTTCACCTGATGGTGAGAACATTTTAAGCAGACTTTCATTTTAGGGTAAACTATTCCTTTAGGATAACTACAAGTACACTGTAAGAGAAAACACATAGAAAATTGGAAAAAATTACTGATAAATTTCTGCCTGGACGTTTTCAGTTACGTTTACTGACTTTAACCCTAATACAAAATACAGGTAAAACACCTGTGTAAGTGATTTGTAGAGTCATTGTTTGAAGATCCTGTCCAGCCTGACACAGCAACATTTAGCTGGATGTCATGTTTCCACTGTGCAGTGCAGTTTTTGTAGGCGATGAGATACTCTCATGTAAGTTGACTCAGGCTACAAGTCGAGGCCCTGACTTTCTTCTTAATGCCTCAGAAGACACTGAATATTTACACAAGACCTGCCACGCCACTCAGCTGTTATACCCATCTAGTGTAGGAGATGGTGGGAGAGTGCGATTCTTGTTTTTGAGTATGAATGTTAAGTGCTGGGTAGTATGACACATGTCTTGGCTCTGGTTTATGTGCTAGGTCGACTTCCCTGGTAGATACAGACCACAAACTTGGACCTCCGAGCATCCTGTTACTGTCATCGAATCAAGGAAATATGTTGTCATTTCTGAAATGCAGAGGAAAAACTGAGATGATGCAGCTTAACAGACATGGGAGAATGTCATAGAATTCTTATGTACTGCCTTTTTAGATAATGTCCAAGATATATTTTTCAGTTTATTTATTACTGCAGATGTTTAGGTTTACAAACTTAATGTAGGTAGTTTAGCAGGGGTTCTGTAAACTACAGTTAAATTACAGTGTAAGGAAGTGGAGGGATGGTTGTTTGGTTTTTCCTGTCTCCCGATACTTCCTTTTTTTACTAGAATTCTTGGGATCTTTCTGATATTATTCAGTTGTTTGTAGAGCTTTACCAGGTGATATTCCTGCCTGTTCTTGCTGTTGGAATTTTGCTTCTGGGTTGTGTCTTCACTTACGGAAAAAACACAACTCCATTCAGGTGTGCTAACATCCAGAGATTAACTTAGAGAGCACTTCAGAGTTTCTAGAAATAAAGGCCAGTTTAGTAATAATCACATTGATTTATTAGGGGTTTGTGTTAAGGTTTTCAAAACCCCTGACCCTAAGCAGTGGCTCCAGACTAAAAATGATTAGGGATTGATTGACTCCTGTAATAAACATGGGCTTTTAAACAAATTGCTTTAATTTAGCAAATGGCTTCTTCGGTTAAACAATACAGAATTGCCAAACAATTGTACTTTTTTTGTACAATATAATTTATTACAAAAAAAGCTCTGTAATGGTTTGTTTAGAATCACATAGCTGACAAATGACTTCTGGTTCAGTGCGGGAGGGAGTCCATTTCAAGTAATGCCTCTGATTGATTTAAGGCTGAGTGAGTTTGATTCAGACTGATAATAAAGTCTGAATATTTTGGGGATCTGTTTAAACAATTTATTAAAAAGACAATCATTTGTTCATAAACCAGACATCATAACTCTTGTTGTGTTCATTGTTGCATGCAGCAAACACCAGCACACACACTAAAGATGTAATTAAAGTACACCACCTCATGAAATGATATTTAACAAAACCACATACGTTTATAGAATATTTTTCTATATCACTGTACAAAAATACTGTCAAATGTGTGGATTTCACAAGTACAAATTATAACCATATAATTGAAGCATATAATTATAACCATATAATAAAGAGCAAAAAACAATAAAAGGACATTCTATAGTCTTTGACCATGTCACTTTTTCCCTTTTTTATTTTTTTAAATTTTTTTTTTTATACCCTGATGGTGTTTTGACTCTGAACACCCTATTTTTTCCTATAAATTTTAATGAATATTTTTTGCAGTGTAATTTTTTTATTTGTTGTTGCAAATCTTAAGTTTTCGGTTACATTTTTAGTATTGTCTTACATGGATGTAAGTCTCATTTGGCTTATTGAAGTGTGGTGCACTGTTTTCTTAGACAAATGCCATAGACCTTTATTGAAGGAGGGACTTGAGTCATATCTAAAGAAACCATCACAGAACACCTTAGCAACCCCATAGCAACATCCTGGCAACCACCCAAATCTCACTAGTATCATAGCGCTGAGTTTTGCATGTAAAAATCTAGTTAAAATTGTTTGTGTCTTAAGTTATAGCTCTCTTGCTGTTTAAGATTGACAGCGCTAATGTTGACCCTCTTGAGGGAACGCCAAGTGACTCACGCCATACAAAATCAGCAAGTCAAGACCAAAGATTTAAACTTTTAACAGGCAACACCCATAGATCTGAAGAATTCCCTTAGGCTCCGGAGACTGTTCGTCGACCTGCGACGTTCTTACAAAGACAAAGACAGAGCTAGACGAAGGGGGGAGTTTTATTGAGTGAGACTGCTTCTGCTGCCCTCTGTCTCTTATTCTCTCTATCTCTCTCTCTCTCTCTCTCTCTCTCTCCCCGCATAAACATCTGTGGCTGGTTAATGTTATCCCTGGAGCTAAGTGCAGAGAAGAGGGGTCTGGTTCTCACAGCAGCGACAGCAGTGGTAAAAGGGCAGGGAGGTGTGGTGGCGAACAGGCAACTGCTGCACAAATGCTCCTGGGCCGACTGCCCGACACTAATCAGAGAGTGAGGGCAGGAGAAAGCGCAGTTAGGGAGGGTGAAACAGATAAGAGAAGGTAACAGAGGAGCATCTTGGGAACTGCAAGTGATTTAGAGCAGAGCCAGGAATCCAAAAAGCTGAAAGCGACCCGGTTTGCCTCATGTGATTTCTCAGCGATTGGGAGTAGAAAATAGCACGGTCAGAGTGGCGGGTACTGATTTGGTACTGTTCTGTTTTATTGTTTGTTTGGTTTCAGGGCCTTTGTTGTGTGTTTTTGGCAGGCCATGCTGATCTGATAAAGAGTGAAAGGTAAGAACAAGCTTAATCAGGAGGTTATTGCCCCACAGGAAACCTCAGGTGTATTCAACAAGGATCAACATAAAAAAAGGATATAGAAAAGAAAGAAGCAGTTCTTTGCCTCAAGCTCTATAGACAATAATTTAAATGGTGAAGACTAAGAAAACCTTGTATGATCCTATCTGCAAAGGGTTTCCTGGAGACAGTATCACTCTTCCTCTAGAATTTGACAAAGAGCTGTCAAGACTTTCATTGCACAACTGTGAAGGATTTGTTAAAACCATTGCAGGTGTTTAACATAAGCAGACTAATAAATCACACATGGATGAAAAATAAACTAGTGCATGAAAAAGTAACTCTGCAAACAAAAGAAACTCAGAAAACAGACCTAATTACATTTCTGAGAAATGTCATGTATCCACCGAGGACCTGCTTAACAGAGGTTGTGTAGCGGCTAAGGTCAGAGATCACCTTTTGGGTCAGCGGTTGTCTGCCAGTTTTTTTTTTTTTTTTTCTGAAAGGAATTTCTGTTAGACATTCAACAAAACCATTGCAAAAGTGACTGTTTCATAGCTTCTCTGCAAATACAGCCAAGGATTTCCTTGTTAACTGGCATAATAATAGACTTTGGATGGTTATAGTATTTGTTGTTTGAATTTTGCAATTAAACTATTTTGAGACTCAACAAATCTCACACAACAAATATGAATCCAAATCTGTAGATCTTTTTATTGCAGCTTGGTAATGCAACATTGTTTAACTTGCTGGGTGGTTGTTAAATGTACAAAAGCTTAGAGTGGCTTAGGCCTGACTCTTCCATCCAATCAAACAGGCATCTTTCAATTTCCTTTTTTAAAGGGATTGTTGAAACTTGTTGCTCATGCAACAAAAGTCAGGAGTTCCAAAGCAACACCAGTCCCCAGATATTTACTGTATGGACAATAAATACATTTTGTGCTCTGTAGAAAGAAGAAATGCATACAAGTTGGCACAACAAAATAACACAATTTTAACACCAGTTGCACTAATCTTTCATGAACCAGCCCTCGTTAGCTGAATTAACTCATGTTAACTCCACATTTAAAGACAGACACCATATTAGGCAAATCCAGTTTACTGCTTCTCCCTGTCCCATAGTCACACAGGGCCTGGAAAAGCCAAGCGAACATGCTTCTCTAACACTGGGAACATTCCTACAGACTTCTATAATGGCATATTTCAGATTTCGAAAAGAAAGTGGAGAAAACAGAACAGCATGCAATAACGTGGTGGTTCCCGTGCCAGCATACAAAGACACATCATGGGATCATCGAAGCCGAGCTCCTTTTTACCGCCTGATTGACAGTTCCCGTCCATCCCCTCCAATGCTTTCCCACGCCACAGTAATTGTGGAAGGCAGTCAGCCGAAACCACTGGTCAGTCACAGAATGGCCACAGCACAAAGACGTGTAGAGAAAGCCGCCCAGTGTTTTCTAAAGGATCTGCTGTCCTCCACATACACACATACATAAGGATGCCTCTGTTTCTTCTTTTAGCTCTTGTCTCCACTTGCCCACAAAGGATTAACTCTTTCTTGGCTTCAAACGCCTCATCGGATGAGATTTATCATGGATGATGGAATGAATTTATCTGTAATGATCGCAATGTAATGAAAATGACCTTGACACAGATCCTAACAGAGCTGTCTCATGTGTCACCACCTATATATAGGCACTTATCCTTAAAAAAAGACTTCCATAGTCTAACACAAGGGGGCAGCCTGTCCCTCAATTTCAGCAGGGCCAACCCTCACCAAGCTAACCCTCATGTACACAAAGCAGCAGTTAGAGGAAAACATGCTTTCATGTCAAAAACAAAGCTATTTGGCAGCACGATTTGGCCTGTCTGTGTGCTAATAACGTGCCGTAATCCTGCTTGACTGGAGATGAATTCAGAAGTTAGAAGCCAAACGAGAATGCTGGAGACGTTTTATGTACTCAGTCGCTGATTCCTCCGGTATGGGGAGGCATAAATCATTGCTTATGGGATGAGAGAGAAAGAGACAGAGGAGATGTAAAGAGGGAGAAAATGAGTGTAGCCAGAGAGCGGTGCTGAACAATGGGCTTTACCCAATACACCCTTCTAATTCACTCTCATATCATCCCCTCTCAGCTGGCCTCAGAGAACCCAGAACCTTACTGCCTGGCCCGGGCCACTTTAGGACTTCTCCAGGGCCCACTAAAACGCACACTTGCTCATTCACTCCCTCGCTTGTTTTCCATCAGGGTTTTATCAGACACTCTGGAAGTGCTCTATAATGCATTCTGGACTGTGTCTTGAAAAGGGGAGT
>JAUZSZ010000115.1:24999963-25011922 GCA_034780575.1 Labeobarbus marequensis | reverse complement strand
GACTTCTCTTACAGTCCTTTAAAAAAAAATTAAAATAAATAATTTACTTCATAGTTTCTCTGTCTGGTGTTGAGAGAGTAGCTCTGTTCCAAAACCTAATGAGATGCCTACATAGACAACAACTAATAATTATAATTTATTATCATTGATTTATAATGAAAATTTATTTTGTTTCATCCACCATCTTGAATCTCTCTCTCTCTCTCTCGTCTCAACAGAGTGAACCGAGCCATTCAAAGTATTTTTCTGGCTCTGGCAAGACGATAGATCCATTACCCAACTCCACAGCAACAAAAAGAGCCATCCTTCATAAGATGTAAGTACTGTTCTGATATACCTTGTGGTGATCCATCTAAATCTTCATGTAACCTTTCCTCATTCCTCCAGTGCCAGGCAGGCTAAAGTCCAACCCCAACAGCGGCAAGATGATCAAGTGGACAAAGCTGAGAAGGGGTCCGCCGACACATGTCATCCTGTCACCATGTCGTCTGACAGCTTGCTCACGGGTGAGTCACTGGAGGAAGGGAAAGCCGTGTTGTCATCTAAATTAAATAACAGTAAAGAGGTCACCGAACCACATCTTGATGCTACCAGTCCGAGGAGACGACCACGGACCCCAAGCAGCTCAGGAGAAGACGCTGACCGCCAAAAGACAAAAAGATCACGTCTTGGAGAGCCTGCAGCATCAAGCTATTCCAACAATCCCTCCTCCGACATTGCCGCACAAGACTCCGTTTGCAGTACCCAGCCTGAGATTTCACAGACTAACCAAAGCGGCTTGGCCGCAAGTTTGAGAGGCCTATCCGTCAAGCCCGTATCCTCTGGCTCCTCTATTAGTTCCAGATCTGTCACCAGAGAGGGAAGGAAGGGGGGTGAGCCCAGAACATCCCGATTACGCCAGCTCAAGAAGTCCTGAGGGGCGCAGCGGCATAGAACAAGAGAGGATGTCTGACGCCACCACGATGGATGTTACAGTACACACTTCTACTGTAATACTATCTGTCAGCGGTGGTTGCACAAGAGTTCACCACACACAGTCTCTGCACATACAGTACTTCCTTTCTCCCTTTAAAGTAAAAAACACAAAACTGCCTAAACGCTTGAATTAGATTACCAAGAAGCTTTCAAATATTTGAATAGACTCCACTAGCAACAGCTTAAAAGGAACTCAAGCAACCAGTAACTTCACTCTAAACAAAAACACAAATGCAGTTCACGTTTTCGGTGCAAGATTTGTATTTCAGACTAGCGGGAGCCATTGAGCACACTGTGGGTTCAAGCCCAAATCTCTGGCTCCATCCGTCTGAAATCTCCACTCTTCCAGCTTCAGCTGAGCACATGATTGATTTCGCTGTGTTCTCACATACACCACGCTCCTTAAGTGATCAGGGGTTTTCACCGTTGGAGCCGACTGCTGTCTCCCTGCGGTTATTATTTGTAAATGTGTTATTGCTTTTCGTAACAGCTAAAAGTCTGCTGCGGGATGACTGACAACGCTAAGGAACGCTGTAGTGGCACTCGAGTCCGATATTTGGCTAATCATGGGTGCAGTCGACATTGATGTAGTGTGTGATGGCAGGATGATTATATGTATGGACATAAATTCGTTGAGTCACATGCTTTATTTTCCAGCAGTGCTTGCTTACAAATCACTCGATGTTTATGTATTTAGTATAATAGATATGTGTCATAAAAACGTTATCAGAATATACAAACATTGTGCTGTAATAATCCCATAACGCTGCAGTCGGAATGCTTCGGGTTTAGAGTTAGAACACATTTTAAAACAATTTCACTGTATATTCTGATGTTATGTAATGAAATCCTAGTCATTAAAGATAGCAACCAGCAAC
This sequence comes from Labeobarbus marequensis, assembly GCA_034780575.1. Taxonomy (NCBI): domain Eukaryota; kingdom Metazoa; phylum Chordata; class Actinopteri; order Cypriniformes; family Cyprinidae; genus Labeobarbus; species Labeobarbus marequensis. Next base: position 25,010,069 of record JAUZSZ010000115.1, on the reverse strand, counting down.
TGAATGTCCAAGGAATACCTTAAAAACTGAATGCAATCTACTGCACTGACTTACAATATAACTCATGTTTTACTATTAATAATAAAGGAATTCAGATTTTTTGGACTTTGAATTATCTAGTGCTCATAATGACATACCATAACATTGGAGATCAACATTCAGCAAACTGAAGCTTATAGTTGTGAAGTAACAGAAGTAGCAACAGATCTTTTCCATACTGTGACTTACATTTAAGTGTTACAGATTATCGAAAAAGAAAAATGCAGCTGTTTTATTGGTTGTGAATTAGAGTTTTCATTTTGGCTTGGGTTTAAGTGGACTAAATGATTGAAGAAGTCCAGCATACATCACCAAGGAGAAGATTGAGTTATGACATTTTGATTAAGGCCAGGATAATAACATGCATTTACAAATTAGAATTTTTAGTTCACGTCAATTTAAAAAGAAACATTTTAACCATAAAAGAAAATGTCATCAACCCATTCAACTTCCTTTCTTCTGTGGAACACCAAAAGGATATTCTGGAGGCTGTGCTGAGCACTCAATTTGATGCAGTTACAGTGAATGGAGACTGATGAGTTCAAGCTTCAGAAATGACACAGAGCACAATAAAATAATCATAAAAGTTACTTGTGCATTATATCCAAAGTGTTCAGAAGTTCTAAAAAGCTTTTGTGTGAGAAACAGACTGAAGTTGTTTTTCACTGACATCCCAATGCTTCGACCAAATTGAGTCAACGAGTTTATCTAGAGTCTGATTCATAAATAATTCAGACAGGTTTTATGAACTGAATGACTTAAAAAATGTGACTCACAAGAACGATTCGTTCACGAATTGGACTTGTTTCAGAAAAGAAAAGCTAGAAAGAAAAGCTAGAAAAAATAAGAAAAGCTAGAGTGAACGTTCACTTTTTCACGTTCTTTTTTCACCTTGAAACCTCCAGTCTTCATTCATTTTATGCAGCCTTACTCTTCAAAATGTCTTTTTTGCATACCACAGAAGAAAGTCCATAATATATGAAAAAAACAACTTGAGGGTGAGTAAATGATGACAGAACTGACATAATACATGACTGGAAAACATTGGGAAACCCCTTTCTTCTTCTCATCACCATAAGCTTTGCCTTTTGCCCTGCAGTTATTTTACTGAATACCTCATTCATCATGTAGGGAGGGAAGTTCAGTTGCAGCGTCAGTCTTCACATGGTACAGACTGAATACAATCAGACCCGCACGGCTGTACCATGAAGACATTTAGACAGACTTTGTGCCTCATAACATTACGTCAGCGTAAGAGAGGATTCGGCTCCTCCCAAAGCAGCACAATGGAGCACAAATCGAAAACAAACATTTAATTTTCCTTTTATACAAAATGTTTAATAAATATAACATTCAAAAAATATTGCCAGGAACAAACTAAAAAACAAACTTACAATAAGGTCAAATATGAACATTGAATATTGCCATGATCTCATAGAATTTACAAATGTGATAAGCTTGTCGGTTTGGTGTTTTAGAGAGCCTCGATATAAATGAATAACGAAAAGAACACTACATGTGCACAGCAATAGAAATGGACTCCTGAAAGCAAGGCAGTCATCTACAGTGTTTCCATTGGCCCCCTACTGTTCAAGTATTCACAGCCTAGCTTATGACATGCTGCAAACCGAAGCGGAAGAGAAATGATTTGTGTGAATCAGGTTTACCAACAAGCAACTAAAAGACTCTTGTTCCCTTTTATTTTAGATATTTTTAATGATTTATTATTTTCTTTTCATTCGTGGCAAGCAACGTGTCTGCCACCGGGTATCCAAACAAAAAGCAGTCATGATGTTGACATTACCTGCATTGAGCAAGTAAGAGTTGGCAAAATACATACAATAGAAGTTTCAAATATTGAAATATCTGACAATGTATAAAAAGAAGAAAAAAAAAATCTCAGGCACACAAATGCCCAAAAGACTGCTTTTTCTCTCTGAAATTTTGGTATGTGAAACATCCAACAAATGTCGTCCGAGCAAAGCTATAGGCTTACAAAGCTATCAAAACCTTCAAAACTAGACAGGACATATAAATAAAAAGGAATGATATTTTAAGGCTCTTGATTATTAAGTTAATAAATCAAATATACACAGTGATTAATTAAAAAAAAATATACATATCTACACTAAATTGACAATTCTTCATATTGGCAGCAGAAAGCTGACCGACCTATCCCGACCCAAGAAAAGAAAAATAATAAATAATTTTTTTTGCTTTTTTTCCCCCCCGTTTTTCATACTCATTTCTGACAACTGCTGTGGTGCGTAGCTGTGAAGGCACTTTCAGTTCAGAACTAGAAATAAAACCAACTAGAGAGTGTTTCCACACAGCCGCTGGATAAGGAAGAAACAACTACTTTAGCTGTGAGAGCATTGTCATTATGAACGAAAATAACACTTAAAACTATTTGCAAACACTATGCAAACTTTTCAGACTCACTGAGATACTCAAACGTATCCACAAAAATATAGACATTTGAAATGTGTACTTTTTTTTTTTTAAACAATTTTTTTCTTTTACGAAAGGAAAACACTGGATGCGAAACGCAGCATTTGGGTTTTCCAGCCGTCCACAGCAACTATTACAATTGCCAGTGTGAAGCCAGCTTGTCAAAACTTAAATTAACACAGGATTCTAGGCGAATAACAGCCTTGGAGTCCAGAACACGACGCAACAGTTTTAAGAAGCACAACCCTGCCAAATGACCGGTAAGTGCAACAGGGGTTCGGTCGCACGGCAACACAGCTGCCTGCTATACGATATACTCCATCCTGTTTAAGCTCTGTGCCGTCTCCAAGTCTCTGTTGTCCTGTTTGTTAGTCCAGTTTGGGTTTTTGTTGGGCGCACGCTCGTCACGCTCCACCAGCGTGTAGGCCGGCTGCTTGGTGAAGCGCGCTTTCTGCAGGTGTTTGTCCATCTCCTCTTCCTCCACCTCAGAGTTATGCGTCCTAATTTTGGCAATGATGGAGTTCTTCCCCTCGTAGTCTTTTATGGCCACGCCGTGGGCTGCGTGTTTCTCGATGGGGTTTTTGATTTGGTTGAGCTGCTCACGCACGTTATTGGTGGTATTGTCCTCTGTAGCTGAGGTAGTTGCATTGCTGTGGGTGTTCTGTTTCCGCCGGCGGTGAATGCACCACAGGAAGGCTGAGGCCAGGGCGAGGATCCAGAGCACGATGAAGATGGAGCTGAGCAGAGGAACCAGGTAATCTGGAGATAGAAGAACCAGAGGGACAGTTAGTCAGTATTTGGGACAACGAGAAGACTGCAAGGGAAAATGGTGAACATTTGTGCATTGGAAATGAGAAAACCTTGGAGTCTGAAAACAGAAGTGGCGTAGGAAAAAATAATCCACACGTCAATTCGACAGCAACATTTTCCTATTTTGGACAAGACATACACTGTTTATACCCAGTCCCCTGGCCCAATCTACAGAGGCTGGCTCACACGGTTTAAAGGTCTCTTAAGTTAGGAAGAGACTTAGCAGCTTGGCAGAAACATAGGACGCCATTTTTGATGAACAGCATGCATAAAGAGGGCCCTGATGTCTAATTGAAGTTCAATCCAACTGGCAGAGCTGATGTAACATTCCATGGCTTCAATGACTTGAAGCTTCTTTTGACAGTTAAACATTGCTCAAGCAAGACAGACCCAAGCACAGACAGTTCAACACGACTATCCCAGACTGTGGAAACCTTAATACTTTAATTTTTAACTACTTTTTGTGATGTAGAGCTGCTTACCAGTTTTGGGGCTTGGTGTCTGGTGAACTCGTACGCCGGTGATGGCTTTGATGATGGTGCTGTTACCATTGTGCTTGCTCACCAAGTCAAATATTTGACCCGTAATGTCTTTAATAGGATTCCTGTCCGACCTGGGCTCTTCTGTGGACTGCACAGGAAACGTAGACTCATAAATATCACAAAAATGTACTGTTCTACAAATTCTGCCTCTCTTGAGATATTTTGAAAAATGCATCAACTGTTTTTGTCCATAAAATGGAAGTCATCTGGACTCTGTTTACTTTCAATGTATTAACAAAAGAAAAACACATTATCTTATCATTTTTTTGTTCCACAGAAGAATGGAAGTCATGCAGGTTTGGAATGACATTAGCGTGAGTAAATGACAAAAACGTTTTCTTTAAATACAGCTTCTCTTAATTAGAAACACCTGAACCAGCTGATCGTCTAGAGTACTAGAAACTTGGAGCTAAAAGTGGCCCTCTAGAAACATCTTTATATGCTATTTTAGACCAATTTAAACTTGTTGAAAAGCTGTACTTACAATGCTGACGTGAATCTCATTGCTGGCTGAAGAAGATGGCTCACAGGTGATGGACACAGTGTACTCTGCCGTGAGGTTCTTCAGCAGGTACCAGTGCCTCAGCTCATTACAAACATGTTCCACACTCAAGCCCTGTCACAACAGAAAGATCTATTACGAGTTTGTTTGCATTTAAGCGCTTTCCAACTAAATAATTAGTGCAATATGCATCTAAATCCCCAAAACGTCTTCTCGGTTTATAGGTTTGTCTCCAATAATGGAGCAGGCAGTGCGGGCCGGGCGAAAAGACCAAAATGAAAGATTTAGTCGGTTGGGAGAAAGTTAAAAAATGAGACATAGATGGCAAGGTTCTCTCCCTGTCAAATATTAATCCTATACACTTCTCCCTAGTTTCTGTAGCCCATTAGTAGAAGAACCACATGTTTTTTTACGCTTGTCACTGTCCTTTGTTGTACTCGCTTGTCTCTCGTTCAGCCATTCGGACTGGCTGGTGGGCAGCCGCCAGCGGTGTTTCTCAACAATGACTGCCTAAGTATTAAACCATTACGGGATATTAGCTCAGGAATGTCTTGGTTCGGAAAGGGATACCGAGCCAGAGCTTATTGTACAAAATGTATTTCTTGCGCTTTTATTCATCTGAAGAAAAAGTGTTTGGATATGACAACAAAGCTTGTGAGAATCCAACCAGCATGGAAAACTTCACCCATGAGGAACGTTGTCTCCTAGATGAAGAGAACCTGATCTTTCACGCCCCACTGCGCTCTCAGTTCTCCACCGAATTAGAGAAGGGTGGAGGAGACGTTTGCAGAAGGGGGAAACCGGCTCAAAAGCTCATAATTCAATCGCTCTCCTCTGAAAGTATGACTCACTTGAGGCATGTTCTCCTTGTTAAAGGTGAACGTGATGTTGGCACAGCTGTCGTCCTGGTAAGAGAAGCTGGCGTGGCATTTGGAGGGTGAAGGGGGTGCAGGGGGCCAACACTCTCCGAGAATAGGACAGGGTTTGACAAAGCAGTGGTCTTCCTTGATGAGAACACAGGATTGGCCAGCGGGACACCCACTTCTGGCCTTTCCTGCTCGACATGATTTTGGCCCACACCACATCTGAAGAAAAAAAAAAAAGATCCAAAAATAGGCATTTTTGATTGCATAATTAAGAGAAGTATTAGTAAATGCTTCAAGATCACAATGCAGCGGCAGCTAAGTTACCATGGTACAATGAATCTTTCCATTCTGACAATGGCAAATGTTGCAGTCTTCCTCCCATTTGGCACCATCAGCAGTTACTTGTCCGTTAGCAATACAGGGCCTCCCAATGGCTGTGAACGACATCAACAGAAGAACATGACATGGCAAGAAAGGAGTTGGTATGGTTTGATCTTCTTGATTTAGAGTGTATATTTTCTATTTGTTTCTATTGTCACATTCATTGCAGCCCAAGTAACTTTGACACTGTTAAGTCAACAATGTTATGTCACTGCTTTGTAGGAAAGAAATGGTTTGGGAGATGTTAATGCAGGTCTTGATGTTCTTTTCAATAAAAAATAAGTGGTGTGTAGCCTGTTTGTACAAGCTTATATGACTCTCACCTTCTTGACACTCTGGTCCTGTTCTTCCAGGCGGACAAAGGCAGCGATAACCATTGATTTCATCTACGCAGGTAGAGCCAATTGCACAGGGAGAAGACTGACACTCGTTTATATCTGAAGGAATGAAGAGAATCTGTTAGGAATCATGCTCTGAACTTTTAAAGTCCTAAAACGCATGAATAGCAACAGGTATGGTCTTGTTTCCTAGTAAAAACATTGGAATATTGTTAAATATTGGAATATTGGAATATTGTTAAAAATGAAATAGATTTACCTAATAAGCAAGACTGCTTAAGATGTTTAAGGCTTCTTTTCCAAAATTTTCTTGAATTAAGGTTTGTTTTTTGCTTAAAACAAGACAAAACTGTCATGCCGTCTTGCATATTGGGTTTAATATTCCCAAAGAGATAATTTTGATTGAGGCGAGTTCAAAAGGTATGACTGAACACTCTGTCCTGATGGACTATATCATCTTGGGCTCAGCTGACATTAACGTCATGAGCTCATTTGCAGGTTTGGATGCATCAAACAGTAAAGCCTGAGTTATGTCTTGTGCAGCCAGATGAAAGCTTTTAAAAGAGCAAATGGAGCTCTGTAATCAGTGCTGGATAACCAGGCTGATTGGCTTTCGGTCACTGCGAGTCAGTTTCTCCCGGGGGGCTGTGAAAATTAGCGCTGCAGAATGCGAGGACGCTGCTCGCTGTGCTGTTGGCATTCTGCCCAGAGGGCTGGCTAATTTTGCTCCGCATTTTGTGCATTTTGCTCCGGCTCTGTTTGTTTTTGAAGAGATGTGTTGCACATTAACAGGGCTGACAGCCAAGAGGATCAGGCGTCATCTAACACTCACTTATGCGGCAGTCTGGCCCGGCAAAACCCGGAGCGCACTCGCAACGGTACCAGTTTTCACCATCCATGCACGTCCCGCTGTTGTAGCTATGGAGAGAGAAACACAGAAGGTCAGACACAGTTCGGTTCAGGCATCATTGCAGCATTGCAAATAGGGTCCAAAAACAGCATTAGTCAAGCACCAAAGGAGAGTCAAAACTGGCATGTTGACATACTGTATAAGAGCTGTTGGCTAACAGTGAGCCAAGTTTGAGTTTGGTCAACTAAAGTAGAAAAAGTAAATAAAATAAAATAAAATATATAAATAATATTAAAATTAAAAATAAAATTTGTTTAATATAAAATGAATAAAATAAAGTAAACAAAAATATTAAAATAAAATAACAATAAAAAGTCAAATAAAAAATAAAATACAAAAAACCAAAATAAAATGAATAAAGGAAAATAAAATAAATTAATACAATAACAAAGTAAAATAATACAAAATGACAAATGAATAAAATGACATGAATAAATAATATTACATAAAATAAATATTTAAATGAATATAAGTAAAAGAAAAGACAATGAAATTAACATAATGTAATGAAAATAAAAATAAATAAAATAAAATAGGTTAAAAAAGTAACTCACCAGTGAATGGTAACTTTATAAGGACATCTGCTACAAAATTACTTAATATATCAAAATATCTCAAATATCTCCAAGTGTAATGTCAGACTCTCAATCAAAGACCTACAAACTGTCTACTAATAAAAAACATCTGTCTCAGCTTGCATGTCACAACTTTTACAACTATGCAAAAACAGGTAAATCCAATTATTATAAGTACATTAGATCAGTTCCCTGTTATCAGTGGACCCTAATTCCAAATGACAAAATCCTTATCAGATAAACTCATGCTAATCTGTTTTGCTGGGATATGTTATTGTGAACTCAGAATCTTGCTTAGACAACTTCTCGAGCAGATGAACCCGATGTCAAAAGCACAATAGGCAGCGAGCTTAATGCACCCTTGGAATGACAGAAGCTATGGGAGTGCCTGTTTCCCAGCACTGTGAGAGAGTGTGAGAAAGTGCGGCACAGCTGTACGGGCCTGTTTACAGCGGCAGGCTGTGTGCGTAAATGTTTTGCCAGGACTTACCATGGGTGTGGGTTGCAGTCGTTGGTATCTGAAAGAGAAAGAGAGAGAGAGAGAGAAGAGGGTTTGTTTCACTTCACACCCACGTGAGCACATAAGAACGAACACAACAGTCAACATGTCAGAGCTTGTGTCGGTGCACACGTGCGTCTGCGTGCTCGCGTGGGCGTCCAGTTTGGCACAGTCGCTGATTGCTCGGTTACTAACTGACTCACTGTCTCCAGCTTTTCTTCTCTCTTAATTTTTAGGACTCCAGGTTGCTCCGTTCTCACAGAGCGAGAGGTGCACAACAATACATGAGAAAGGCACATCGAGGAGGAGAAAAAAGAAAGAGAAGAGGGGGACATCTGTCTCCACTTTCCCTCATTTAAAGTTTTTCCTTCATAGCTGGCAGCAGCCGACAATGTCCAGCCAGGGTGAGATGGGTTTAGAGAAAGAATGGAAAAGAACGAGCAAGACAAAGCCAGGAAAATGGATCCCTGCGTTATTCTCAGACTAAATGAGGGTTGAAAAATTAACTTTTATGAGTGAAACTATTCCCTCTTCCACTTTAATCTACCTAGGAAGTTAGCAGGCTCGGTACTCACTCTCGGTGCAGGTGGATCCTTCCCAGCCTTCCTTGCAGACGCAGGTGAAGGAGTCGCCGCTGACCACACAGGTGCCTCCGTTCTCACATGGGTTGGGCAGACAGCTGCTGTTCTTGGCTGCAGAGGAGCCACAAGAGAGGTCAGAATGCTTTGAACTGAACAGATTCAACACGAGTGCAACCACAACAGGACTACCACACTTAAAACGGACCCGCTACATCTTGAAGTATTACCAAGTACAACATTTCCCAAGACTCGATCCAAGTAAATTTCCCATCAAAGAATTGGAGCCGACCGTACGCCAGATATGATATTTTCTGCATCAAAGATATCTGCAAAAATGCTCGTCCCAAAATCTGATGGGGTTATGTTACAGATCGTGCTTTCTGAAGCAAATTGTAGCCAATACATTGACAGAAAGAGAGAGAGATTTCGATGATTGAATGTGAACAGTGTTTTCCCCCAAGTTTGCAGAGCAACTTCGCCTTCGTTTACATTTGAAACCATAAAATGGTTCCTGAATACTCTGAAGGGGCCATGGAAAATTTCAGTGAAAAATTATAAATGGGTCTAACATTTTTGTATATATTTGATATAATTCATATTACATATTATTATGATCTATCATATTAATTATATTTTACATTATTTCACATTTTATAGAACCATTACTACGATTTCATTCAGTGATTGGTTGGAAATACAGTGCTATAGTAATACATTTAAATTCAAATTTCTTCTTATACTGCAGATAATATTTTCCAGATAATAATTTCATCATTTTTGGCTTTAGTACAACGACAACATAAAAGTCAACTGTTTAATTGCCCTCACATTTTAGGAGGGGGTACTTTGAAAGTGATAAAATTTGGGGGTCCTTGGTATTATAAAGTTTTAAAACCCCTGAGCTAGAAATTTAGAGGTCATAATATTCTAAAAACAATCAGTTTAGTTTAAAAGGTTCTGAAGCACTCACAAAAATACTTGTAGCCAATTTTTTTTGCTGCACAGTTGTAGCTTGCAGGTTTGCTACAATCGCTTGCTCCAAACATTGCACAGTGCATTTTCAAGTGAAGTATGACTTTACAGTGAGAAGTGTGCTACAGGAGTTTGTGGGAATGCAGTATTTTTGATCCTTGATGCACAAGATGTGTCACATTGTAGAGAAAGTGAATGGGCGTCACCCAAACTGACCTATGTTACATGTGGCGCCTTCCCAGCCAGGTGAGCACCTGCATTTGAAGATGTCCCCTTCATCATGGCACGTACCTCCATTGTTGCATGTGGCTTCGTCACATTGACTATCACCTGAAATTACAGTTGATCCAATAGTATTTTATAACTCCATATGTACACGCTCACACACAGACAAAAACCCAGCAAACTGGGTGGGTCATAAAAATAGTCTTTCGTACGGGAGTGGCAGGTTTTTCCCTTCCAGCCATTTCTACATTCGCAGTAGAAATCGTTCACCAGGTCTTGACACGCTCCCTTATTCAGGCAGGGGTTCAAGCTGCAGTCATCTATGTCTGAAAAAATGGGGAGAAAAGAACAAGAAAATGAGCTCAAAGAAGCACAAACATTTAGCAAAAGCAGAGAAAATCTATTCAAGTGAACA
>JAUZSZ010000115.1:24824098-24836177 GCA_034780575.1 Labeobarbus marequensis | reverse complement strand
AGAAAATCACAGGTAGGTGAGTTTGATCAGTGTTGGAGCTAAACTCTGCAGCAGATTGGACCTCCAGGGAAAGATTTGAGGAACCCTGCTATATACGGATCTATATAAGCAATAAGGTACGAGATGTCGGGTTGTAAAACCACCATGCCCTTTTAGATTATTACTGCTGTTTTGAAACTTATGCAAATGATATATTAGAATTCTTTATTCATGATAATTTACAAATGAAATTATGGAGGTTGCTCAAACTAAATATTGTAATAACTTGCTTGAGCTTTTGAGCAGATTTTCGTAACTTTTCATGGTATACAGTATAGTTCAAGAGCAACTTTTGACGTTCTTCAAAAAGAAGACAAGATAAGGTCTGATATTTTCACAGAGTTCAAAGACATTCCCCTGGCATAACATCATTGTGCTGTACTATGTGTGACTGTGATGATGAGGGATGCGTTCCATTCAGAAATGATCAGTCTGTTCTAATTCATGTGAGCTGATATTATACAGTATGTCGCTGAAAACAAACAAACAAACAAAAACACGTCTTGAGAGTCCAAAAGCATTCACTACATGATTGTCTACAAGTGATCCAGTGACTCAATGATCCATTCAAAAAGAAAGTCACTTGGTTTGATTCTAACTGAATCAGCCATTTTAAATGAATCATTTGATTCAATGAATCATTTATTAAAACAGGCACTTGCCACCACCATGAGCCAAGGTACCAGCACAAAAACAAGCAAAATATTGTTTAATTGTTATTGTTTATATATCATTTAATTATTTGTTATTAACAAAAATCCACTAAAAATATTGGGATATAATTTTTGTCAATATTGCACACCCCTAATTAAGGGGCATGATTTTTTTTTTTCTTTTTTTCTTTTTTTTTGTCACACAGAGGTTGTTTGTTTGTTTGTTTGTTTGTTTTTCACTGCTTTTTTCATTTTTTGAATAAAAAATCAAAATTATTAACAATGTAGATTTATTTTCGTAGGCTTCACATTAAGGAAATGCACACATTAAATAAAGAAAAATTTTTTGCAGACTTCCTAAGATACCGAGTGATCATTTATTGTGGCAGTGGCAGATTAAAGGTAGACCGATTCGGATTTTACTTGCCTTCTGTCAGCGGTGACTCTGTACTTGAGCCAGATGATTTATGATTATGCTTTCTTTTAGGGCCTATGGAGTATTCATTCCATTCATTATATTTTCTTAGTCAGTGACTCTAAAGCAAACACACTGATCTCTTTTTATCTGAGAAATTTTTATACCTTGACTAGCCATTTTAGAATGGATGAAAAATCATGATGGGTGAAAAAAATCTACACTCAGATTAAGCACCAGATTTCTTTAACCAACTTTATGTATGTCACTGTTAACATGCTGTTTTTTATATCAGAATTGGAGCATCATCATATATTTATTATTCATACAATTTTATCCAGTTATCCTGTAGGGATTCTTGCAGCTGTAGTTTAAATTAACCCTGGAACACGATTTTTTTGAGGGGGCCTGAGTCAGTATGCTGTTCAGGGTGCCCAGAAACCATAGCGGTGCACCTGCTCTTTGCTACATATTTTCATTATCAAACATAACTCTTTTAGTTTATATTTATTGATTTATTTTATAACAGTGCTCTCTATGTGCATCTCTATGTGTATCTCTCTATGTGCAAATCTAATAATTTAGTGCAATATGAGGTGTTCTCACTCTCAGATCATCCAAGATACAGAAATGAAAGCATCAGCAAAGTTTCTACCCAGAAAACTAATGTAACTAATGTAAACTAAACTAACTAATGCATAACTATTAGCTCTGTCCAAAGACAGCTTGACACTTGGAGTATATAAGTACTGGACTTTCTCTTTTACATTTGCAGTTTATAACACTGACATTCCCCTCATCCTCCCCATCACCACCAGTAGATAAACAGAGAATTCCATGGACCAGAATATACAATTACGTATAAGCTTACCCTATCTTTCGTCTGTGTATGTGTCTCAAGAATCTCAGGTGTCAGTTGTATCTTGAGACTGAAATCTAAAGTGCTGTTTTCTTCTTCGTGCTGCTCGTCAAGGTGTTATAAGACATTATTTCTAACTGCATCAATGCAATTCCTTTTGTTCACACAGGATGTGGTACATATCTCAGCTTACAGGATGTGCGTGTTTGTGCAAAGTACAACCGCATGGGTGACGCTTTATGATAACTGCACACTATGAATCATTAGTTAAGCATTAGTAATTAGTCAGTTCATCATTTATAAAGCATTGTCCCTACATTAATAGATATTAGAAAGCAGTTTATAAATACAGCTGTAAATGCTTTGTTCTTGATTCATGAGCATTATGTAATGGGTTTAAAAATGGTATTTTCATACTTTATTAATGATTAATGTATCATTTCTAAATTAGGTATAACATTATTTACAAACCAGTTATTTAGTTGTCGTCAGTGGTTCATAAGATCATTTAGAAAGAGTAAGTAAATGATTAGTAAACATTTATACATCTTATTATTTTGACATGTAGTATAGTTACTCGGTGTGTTAATAAATGCTTTAACATGTATTACTGTAATTCATGATTAATTCAGGTAGTTAAAGAATATTTAGTAGTTGTCAGTTAACTTTTTGTGAGCTCATCTAAAGTAAGGACTACTTATGCCTCACAAAAGCTTTTCCAAAAAGGCACAGTTATCTACAGAGAAAAAGGAAACAAACAACACAGAGAAATGCAGAACATAGAAATATTTATTTCTCTCTCTCTTTCCTAGCGTTTATCCCGCACTGGTGCAGGGTCCGCTGTTTGGCACATCACTCTCCACTTCTTCCGGTCTAGGGCATCCTTGGGGGCAGCATTGATTTGTTTCATGTCTTGCTTGATCCGGTCCATCCACCTCTTCTTCGGTTGACCTCGTCGTCCATCGGGGCTCAGGTGCAATGCTCGTCTGGCAACTGATTCTTCTCCACTGCGGACAACATGGCCGTACCAACGGAGATGTGCTTCCCTCATCTTCTCACTGATTTGGGCCACTCCTAGGATTTTCCATACGTCCTCATTCCAGACCAAATCCAATCGAGTCAACCAAAGCGCCCATCGGAACATACGCATCTCCATTCTGTGGAGGGCCTGCTGATGTTTGGTAGATGCAGGCCAACATTCCGCTCTGTAGAGTGCGACTGGCCGTATGACGGTCTTATAGATCTTCGCCTTGAGATGGATGGATACTTGTCGATCGCATAATACTCCTGAGACTTGGCGCCACTTTAACCAGGTGACGCTGACATGCGCACGTGTGTCTGGGAGGCTGTCACCGTCTGCTGAGAGAGTGGAGCCGAGATATTTAAAACATTTCACTTTCTTAGGTCTTGACCGTCTACTATAATGGTACCTACGGTTTGTAGGCCGCATTCCATATATTCGGTCTTTGTAAGATTGAGCCGCAGTCCAGTTTTGCATTTTGAAATATTTATTTTAAGATGCAAAAAACAAAACTGTATAACTGTACACTACATATAAAATGAAAAATAAACCTCTGCAGTGTCATAGTAATTCTTTGTGACTCACTATTTTCACTCAGCCATGAAACAGAAACAAGAAGACCTTTTTACCACACCAAAATATTTTGCTTATTTTCTTCATTTTGTTGATTTTTGTTAGTTTTGTTGCTTATTTTTTGACATTCATTTTGTTGCTTATTTATTTTATTCAGATTTACTTTCTCGCAAATTTTTTTTTTCATTTTGTTGCTTATTTAGTTCCCTTTTTATTTTTCTATGATATTTCAGAGGTTTATTGTTTACTTTATATCTAGTGTACAGTTGAACAGTTTCAATTTTTTCATCTTCATAAGTTCTGTATTATGTTGAGTCCATTCTTTTTTCTGTTTAGGAGATACCTGAGCCTTTAAATGTCTTTTGTGAAAGTTTTACGAGGCGTTAATAGTCTCACATGAGCTAACAAACATATGTAACTGACAATTACTAAATGTTTTATAACTACCTGAATTAATCACAAATAACAGTAGGAATATGTGTTAATAAAGTGTTTATTAACACACTATTACTATATTCATAAATATGTTTAAATGTACATTTAAATAGTTTATTAAACTTTTATTTACACTCTCTAAAGGATCTTTTGAATCACTGACGACTCCTAAATAACTGGTTTGTTAATAATGTAATACTTAAATTAGAAATGAAAAATTGATCATTAATAAAATATGAAAATGCAATTATTAAACATTATAGATATGCTCATGAATCAAGAACAAAGCATTTATAGCTGTATTTATAAACCGTTTACTACTGTCTATTAATGTAGGGACAATGCTTTATAAATGATGAATTGATTATTTACTAATGCTTAACTAATGGTTCATAGTAGTTATTATAAAGTGTTACCTAAATGTTGACTGTTTCTAATATATTATCAGTATAGTATTATACATATTGTGGGTGTTATTATTTTGAGTATATATTTTGTCTTTAGGAAGCATCGCATGCCTGAAAAGTAACAGACAGTACACTTTACCCTCATTATAAATGTCTATAAATATAATTTTATTATATTTCTACATGTATTTTTTAATTGTTATTTTATTTTACCCTACACTGTTCAGATCAGGATCAGTGGCATGATAAAGTTTCCTCATCTTTTTTTTTTTATTCTACATCACCTTTCATCGTCTTTTTTTCTTTTTCTTTCTTTTTGTGGACCTAGTTTGGTTCACTAATCTGTTACTGATATTCATACTGATATTGATTTCTGAGGCACTGTTTTTTGTAAAGCTGCTTTGGGCCAATGTCTTCAAGGAAGTCAGTCTATGAATTTCTTATAGTTATCTCTGGATATTAAAGTGGGATAGGAGAAAACATTTTAACATTGAACATCATACCTCAGAGTACACATTAAATTACACATTTAATAAATGCTGAATAATTGCACATCAGAAATTTTTTATTGCAAGATCACTGTTTTTCAAAATACATAATTTGCTGTCTGTGTACATAAGCACAACTACCGCAGTTCGTTTCAGCCAGTTTCTTTAACGTTATAGTTAATGGATTAGGTATCAATGAAAGCTCTAAACCACAAAGTGAAAATAAATAAAATAAATAAACAATTCAAGGAATGGAAAAAATTCTTATATGCTTCCTGAGATTTGTTTTCTCTCTCTTCAAAACCTTTTTTTTTTTTTTAATTGTTCAAAAAGTCTTTTTTCTCTCTCTTCAAGAGGCAACATGGGATGAAAAAATCTATCTATCTCTCTATCTATCTATCTATCTATCTATCTATCTATCTATCTATCTATCTTTATTTATTTATTGGAAATGTTATATTAGTGTTGAACTAGGTGTAATAAAGAAGTATGAGTGACATAGCAAAATAGTACAATTGATTTTTTTACACTTTAATATTACAGTAATATTACAGTATTACACTTTTAATTTGCTGAAATTTTATTTTCAGCACTGGTAGCATCACAGTTATAGTTTGTTTGAGTTCAGTTCCTCAAAGACACATCTCTCGAATCAGTTAACCATTTTCTCAGAACTATAAACAGTTTCTAAACTACACTTACACCACATATTCTGAGATGAATTTGATTTGAAAGAAATATCGGAGCGTGTAAAACAGATGAATTGTGTTGATTTTTTTTTAGTTTTTTGAGAGGTGATGTAATGATCTAAGATTGACAGTAAGCAAAAACTTGCTTAGCTAAATGAACTGTAACCTGCTGATTTTAAGAAAAGTTAATTCCTTCTGCAGTTTGTGCATTTGTACATCAGTTGAAGTTTCCCCCTACTGTAATGACATCCAGAAGTCACATTTTTGTCATCTATTAGAATTTCACTATTGTAAGACTTCACATGCCTAAAAACGGCAAAAGCAAGACAAATGTTATATGCGGTTATGATTTATTTTGAATGAAATCATTACATTTTATTTATGTAACATTGAAAAGAAAGAAATAGCCTGTTTGGATTAAACACTTAACTAATTGAATTTGAGTTATTTAATATTGAGGAAAGGAACATCATTGGATCAGGCAAATATAGCCACTACTAAAGTACAACTGAAAACCTGTCCATGTATGCATTTCATTATTTCCTCCAGTCTGCTAAAGGTCAATGGATCTTATCTTATCTTACAACAATATAAAAACCCTAGCCTAACCCTAACCATATGCATTTACACTGATTAAAAATTAATACTATCATAAGCATTTTATTTCAAGAGCCAATATATAAAGTACACAGTGGCAAGCTAAATTAGTACACGTATTGTTTTCACAAAATTAATGTCTAATGTGTAGGCAGTTAAGCTTCCATTACCTATGAATAAATGTTTCAAAACTCAGTCATTAATAAAAGACATTCCAATCTCTGACTGGAAGGCACTGTCCAGCAGAGAAGTCACACCTGAAGGGGGAAGGAGGTATTTATACAAATTATACAATGATTATTAACATAGAAGTATGCCTTGACTAAACCATCATGGAGAAGATCAGCCTACAGCAAGTGAGAAAACATTACATAATATTTATCACTCACCTCCATAATCTCTTGGTCTCCTCCGACTGATTCGATCAGTTGTGGACCACAAATAATTTTTTATTTCAGTATCACAGTCTTCCCTTGTCACTCTTTGTTTTGATGCAGCATCTGAAAGAGGAAACCCAATGAAGAATTCACTGGAAATTTGTTTAATGGCAGTGTTTCATACTCTCAGCTGCTCTTGTACAATCTAAAGAAGGTATATGAAATTTGTGAACATCACAAAGTTCACCAAGTGATTGAATACATACAAAACATGAGTAAGTACAGCATTTCTATGCGTATGTGGGAAGTGTTCATGCAGCGGTGTGTTTACCTCTGATCACATCTGTTAAATTAAGCTTAGCGAAGGGCTTTTTATCTCCTCTTCCCTGCCAGTTAAACTGCATAGCCAGATCATCTGATAGGACTTCCTGCATAATATTCTTAATCACATCCTTTTGCCCAAAACCTCTAATCCGTGATAGATAATCTACCTGTAAAAACAAATAATATTGTATAACTGTTAAGTGTTGTTTATCGTTATTACTTTTTTTTTTGGAATACTTTGTAATACAAAAATATTTTGTAAATAGACCACAAAACTGTGTATGTACAGTAGAAGAGTAATAATGAATTTGTATTAATACTATAACACAGTTTTTATTGTCCATTTATTTATTTATTTAGTAAGTAGCTGTGGAATAAGCAGGATAATCAGTCATTGCAGAATAAACCCCTTACAGGTGCTACAGGTGAGAGTTTAATTTGCTGTAATGGGTGGTTGACTGTACATTATCCCTTTCTTTAAAAACTGCGTTGACTCACATATTTTTTGCGTGTTGTTGCATTGTTGAACACTCTTTCAGCCCTGATTACATCTTCAAAGGTTCTAAGAGGCAGATTTAGGTTTGTTTCATCGTCTTTAGAAGGAATGCTGGTACTGCTGGGGACCTCAGGAACTGTACTGTCTTTGAGTAGTTTCTTTAACATAGCAGAGTTTTCCTGAACCGTGCTCTTGATGTCTCTCAGCATTTGGAGGAGCTCGTCCTTGTCTGTTGTGTAAAATGAGTTGTGCTGTAATTACAAAAAAGAAAAATACTTCTCAAACTGATTATGACAAAATAAGTTGACTCACCATCAGCTGGCATTCTGGATGTAGATGCAGTTGGTGCAGGAGGATGTTGGTGTTTTGACATTCCTTGAGTGCTTTCAAGTCTTTGTCTTTTTAGTATTGGGGAGAATCCGGTAGCTAATAGATATTGCCTTTATTTGAAAATGAACAATAATTTAATAAAACGTTAAATAAAATATGAATTCTTTGACTTCCCGAAAGTGAGCAAACTTTGTTTTTGGGAACAAAACGCAAATGTCTTTTACTTACCGTTCTTTCTGTTCTTCAATATTTTTTTGCTCCTCTTTTGCCTTATCGAAAGTGACTGCAATAAGATAAATATTTAATATTGTTTGATAACTTAGTAGATAGTACAAAATCCCAAATTTAAACAATTATTTTAAATGGTGACCATTACCAAATTCTCTGTGAAAGCTAATGTTTAATTTCTCCCATGGTTTTCCTCCTGTTTCAGCTTTAATTCTGTTCTGAACAGCTTCCATGCACTTTTCTGTTGATTTGAATGGGGGCCAGTAACATTGTTTCTTGTCTAGGCTCAACCAATGTGATGGTGCCACCATCACCTCATCTGAGTCCAGCAGAGTAACAACTGCGTACATGGTCAATCTAGGTTGAGGGGGAAAAGTAAACACCAAACAGCATGTTTAGCTCTGATTGAAAAAAGTTCTTTAAAAATTAAGTAAATTAAGATGTTGACCACTCAGATTATCAAGTCATGGGATGGACGAAAGTCACAGGAAAGGATGAAATTCTGACAAAATGCACCAGTTCACAGGTATTTAACTGGTTTATTTAACTGGTTGAGCTACCCTTGTGTTTAGTCAGATGTCTATTCTAATTGCATTGGCACAAATTATAACTCACATAAAATTTCTACAATCAGTGCAAAATATATGTACATTATTAAAAACACAGCAAATGAGATCTTGATCATCTTCATGATCCTCACCTTCCACCATTCTCTACTCTACTCTCTGTATTGCCTTTGTTAATTTTAGATCATCCTAGTTTGACCACTAGTTTGACCATTTTTAAGTCTCTTTTAAAAACCCATCTGTTTTCATTGGCCTATTAGGTTTATATTCCTGCCTATTATTTTTTCTATTAGTGTTTTATTCTGGTTCTTTGTTTTAGTCTGTTTTGTTTGTCTTTACTCTTATGATACTGTTTCTTTTGTGAAGCACTTTGGTCAGTCTTGTGGCTGTTTTAAATGTGCTGTATAAATAAAGTAAACTTGAAACTTGAAACTTTGCAGTTGTATGACCTTTAAAAGTCTGGGGTCGGAAAGATTTTTTCCCCGCAAAGGCTGTATTATTTTGGTCAAAATACAGTAAAACATTAATGTTATGAAATATTACAATTTAAATTACTGTTTTTTATTTTTTTATTTTAATAGTTAAAATGTAATTTATTCAAGACTTTACTGTCACTTTTTTAATTAATTTCATGCATCCTTGCTGAATAAAATTTATTTCTTTAAAAGATTTTCAAAGACATTCAAATTAAGTCATTGTCATTTATTTTAATGTAAACATGCCTGCTTTGTGTACTTATGCTCATTAGAGTGCACCTTCTTCACAAAATAAACCTGGTGCAGTTAGCACTGAGCTATTGCTGAATATGGAATTTTGTTTAAACTAGATTTTTTTGTGCTCATTTTCTCAATAATAACTCAAAAAAGATCAACATTATAACCAGACAAATTATATTCATTCTTAGTAACTTTCTAGGGTATCAGGTGATCCAGAATGCTTGGCATTAGCAGCAAAGCTTAGCAAAACACAGCAACTTTGAAGGTGGAACAGATTTCACAGTTGTACCGTAACTACTAAAGTTTATTATATAGTTTTATATAGTGCTAAATGAACTGTAATTTTTTCTACATACACATCGGTAAGGTCAGCTATGCTCTTAATTGTATTCACGCATCTCTTTGAGGGCAGAGCAGTGTCCTTAGTACTTTCCATATGAAAGGCTCTTAATTGAAACTACCATTCATCTCAAGTATTCATCTGAGCCGAAGCATAAATCCTCATCCTGTTCTCTTTCAGGCCACTGCTAAGCAACAACCTGCAGAGAATTTATTTTTTTTACTGCTAGAAGGGTTTTGGTGAGAGAGGCTTGCATAATGATGCTTTGAGGGGGTCTGTTTTCCTTTCGATGAAGGTTTAGGTGATAGAGGTGAAAAAGCTATGTTTATATCTCTGTGATTCTCAGACTTTTAGTTTCTTCTGGGACTGAGAGTGTCAGAGGGGCTTTTGGTGAACATCAGGGAGTGGGGAGGAAGTAGAAATGGACATGGCAAAGCATGCGGATAACCAATATTCCAGGCGAGAAAACACCATTGGCGTTGTACAAAGGTTCCTGTGTTGCTCCTGCTTCCAGACGGGTGAGAACGACTGCTTGGAGTCCAATCAGAAAAAGCCACAGAATCCCAAGGCTGTCGTGGATGAAGAGAACATTCATATCGTTGTTGAAAATTTGGGAATAGACAACCCAGGATTTAACTTTTTTGAAGTTGAACACTGCGGTCCACCTCAACAGATCACCATGGGCCGTTCTGCTAGTTCTGTGTCCATGTGCCAAAGATCAGCTCTGAAGAAGAAACTCGCACCACTTTCCTCTTTACCGCTTCAGTCTAGAGCGATCCAGAACAGTGAGGACGACTCTACTGTTGAGTCTCTTCTGTATGGTTCTGGCAGTATTAATGTTGGAGATGGTGGTCTTCTCACTCCACCAGTCATTAACCTCATACCTCCGACACCTTCCGACGTAATAGATGATGACCAGTTCTTTGACATAAACTCAGAAGAAGAGAGTCTGCAGCAAACCTCAGGCAGTGAAGGAGTGGACAGTATTGGCAGTGCTGCTATGGGAGAGCAAGAGAGCGAGGAAGATGTAGACCAAGACTTGGAGTCTGAAGGTAATCATAAGACCAAAGATGAAGAAAATCCACAGGTGGAGGAAATGGCCAAGAAGAAGAGCATAGACAAGTCTCCAAACCACTTCCTGTGTAGCACCTTTCATGTACCCCTACTTCCTGAATACCCACGAAAAAGTAAGAGGCTTCAGTGCTGTGATGAGGCCACTGGCACTTTCGAACATGACTGGAGAGTAGTTTTGCTTTAATCATGATAAATTCTGAAATAGTTATGTGTGTTTGCATTGTCAGGAAGCCTCAATACTGGAATCAGTTTGCTGCAGTTCACTGAACATAATCTGGGTGAGTCTGCTTTGATTTGTGATGAATCTTCACAGTAGTCTTCAGTGCCTTGAGGACCTATGCATACATTTTTTTTAATATATAGTATTCCACACATAGTGATTATTTTTTTGTTGTAATTACTGTCAGTATTTGATTAGTCTCTTTTGCATATTTAGCTGTTGTGATATTGTAGTAGCTTGGCAAATATTGCAAAGCTGATGTCTTATATGGCACTTTTTATGAATATTGTACAAAACAATTTTTTTCCCCCATGTGAATGTAGGCGTCAACCTTGAGAGGTCATATTAAATTAAATATGATATTTTTATGGGCTTGCAAATCGAGTTATTTTAAATATTACTTAAAATACAAAAACTATTGCAAATTCAAATAAAGAAATGAATAAAAATGTTTACTACAGTTATTAGAATATCAATAGAATATTAATAGCAAAAATTCTAATTATTATCAAACTTTTGACATTGTATTATTTTTAATTATTGAATACTGCTGTAAATAGCACATTTATGTATTAAACAATACTTTATCAAATAGTTCTAATATTTAATATCTTTATCTAATAGTTCTAATAACAGAAAATGGGGTTGTGTGTCTAATGTTTATAAAAAAAAAAACTCATGGAACACTGAAGTATACTGTTTTTGTGGAATGTGCTGTTTCACTAATAGAGAGAGAGAATTAAAAGTGTTGAGAATTTAACCTAATAACAGAAGAATTATGGTGCATATACATCTACAAATATCAAGGTTAATAGGTAAAAATGATGTAACCTTTGATACCACAATTTTTTTCGATGAGCCAGAAATCTAAGACAGTCTAAATTGTTTATCATCTGCGTATTTCTTCAGAAATGCTGAGAACTTTCATGACTCATTTACTTTTTGACAATTTACTCATGCCCTCATCCAGGTGTGGTTTTCTATAGAAAGGGCAGAGGGTGTGGGTGGACATGCCACTGGGCAGGTCTCGTCATGAACAAAGCAACTCCTCACAGCAAAGATATTTAGACCCTTTAGTGAAGTGAGCTGTTGTTCCCTACTGAAAACTAAGGTGTTTATTGTTTGCTCTGGAGAAATGTCACCCACTAAGGCGCCGTTCTGTGACCAAGGGCTAATCTGTTTAGGACAATGGTGTCTATGCTGTTGCGAAGGGCGGCTTTTGTAGATATTTA
>JAUZSZ010000115.1:24650602-24661353 GCA_034780575.1 Labeobarbus marequensis | reverse complement strand
CTCACAACACAACCAAAGAAACGTGCTGTAAATAAAATTCTTTATTTGGTTGTGTTGTGAGCATTTGCAGCACGTTTCTGTATTTGTTTGCGTTGTGAGCATTTGCAGCACCTGCTGTCAAACTGATGAAGATGTTTTCTCGATTAGCTTTTTCTATTTGCATGTGTTTTCTGAAGTTGCAGCGTGTTGAGCTCTCTCGGCCGTAAGTTTAACCAGTTGCTAAATGTTCCAAAACTGTATACCAATCAGAATTTAATTGAAAATGACTGTTTTGAATTTTAATTTTAATTAAATTTTTTCATTTGAATTTTAAAGGAAGTAGAGTTAAAAGAAACTGAAATTCAAATAAATTCATTTTTATATAGACATTTGTCAAGACAAAATTACTGAAAGTGTATGGACTAGAATTATTTCACTTTGCATAATTGATCAAATGATCAAGTAGAGCATTATAATAAGAATATATTGGCATAACGAGTGGACTTTATGCATTATAAAGAGACTACAGATGTTTTACTCACAGTATCTGGAGTGATTTATATTGCACATTGAGCATGGTATAATTAATTAATCAAATGATAATCAAATGATAGGGAAGAACATTATAATCAGTGTTGGGGAAAGTTATTTTTAAAAGTAATGCATTACAATATCGTGTTACTCCAAAAAATTAACAAATTGCATTTCTTAGTTATACTTTTTGTAGAAAGTAATGCATTCCATTACTTTTGCGTTATTTGTCACCTGAGCTGGGCTTGCTTATTTATTTTTAATAATAATAAAAAAAAATTGTATTTTTGGCAACTGTAAAGGCCCTTTCACATCAAAAGTGAAATTAATCCTCATCCTGAAGCAAGTCCCTCTGTCTCTGCACCTCACGCCCAAGTTCTCTCAGTATTGGGACAGGAGAGGTGTCAGTGAATAAATGAGAAAACAATGTAACTTGTGTTACTTACTTGAAAAAGTTACTCAGATATTTTCCTTTAAATTAAAAAGTAATGTTACTTTACTAGTTACTTTCCTAGTAGAAAAGTAATCTGATTACGTTGTATCAAGCCCTAAAACAACACAGGCAGCGCATGCACAATTTCACCCATGTATGTTTTCATAATGCGTTCACCTCCATAATATATAGCCTTTTTAGTGTTCTATAAGAGCAACCTTCAAGCCTGATCCATTCTGTCCTTCTTAATACGCCAACAACACAACCTCATCATGTGTGACAAGACTGTTTCTGCCTCAACCCAATACTGCTGCCCTTCATAAATAATTAAAGATCTAATCTGTGATATTTCCAAAGGTCAGCAGCACAACAAAGCCACAAAAAATGCCAGCTCCCCCATTTCTCTCAACGTTTTCACTTTCTTTAATACTTCCGGCCTGAACCTTTTGAGAATTCCAGGAGAAAGACTTTTTTTGTTAGCCAGCAACTACTGAACTCTCAGGAGTGACCTACAGTCCATTTTGGAGCTTTGTAGATAATGATACAAAACGCTCACACAAAACCATGGTCTGCTCTCTCACACAGCTCACAACCTCAGTTCAGCTAAATGCTAAGGAGCAAAGGTCACTAAAGCCTTCCTGCATACCAAACTGCCTAAATGTATTATTTAAATACATTTTTGAATATATATATGAGTTAGCGCTAACCTTGATTGGTCTCCTTGATGCATTATCTATAAGTTTCCACAAATCTCCAGACTCAGGAGAACTACGCTATCTTCCACCCAGCTCAGGAAGTTACTTTTAAGTATTTCGGATGCCAGCAAAGACATTCCTAATCCGTGAGGTATTAACTCTACAATACTATTATTCACATCACGAATGCAGTAACACAAAACTTTCAGAGTTATTCAAAATGAATCCTTGTGTATGATTTTAACACATGCGTTGTTTTACTAGCGACGATCTACGCTGTAATTAGCGCAGTTATCATGTCTGTGTCCACAGACTGAGTTATGCAAATGAAGCACGCTGAATGAAATGTTTAGTGTGCTGGAGATTTATTCAACTGTTTAAAGCTGACAGTGAGCTTAATCATTACAGCTTGCTCTTGCCGAATGAATTTTTTCTGCAAGCTAGGTTTTATCTTGCCTCGCCTTCTCGACAGAAACGTCAGGGAAATACACAGAAGGGAAAGTTTTCTTTAGCCTCGAAAACATCATTCCTTTGTTCACTGTATCGCATCGGAACAGGAGAGGAACGCTGGCTAACTGAAAAAAAGTTATATCCTCAATATGTCAGGGATACAACCAAATTGAGAGTGTCTGGCATGTTTTTGCAAGGACTATCATATCATCTCTTATGTTCTCCTCAGAAACTAAGTTTATATTCATGATCAAAGCCGACTCTCCCTTAAACCTGGATATCAACAATGATGTTTGGGCTAAAGTATAGCAAAATTTCACAGTTTTAAAGCATAGAAACACAAATGCTTTGAGTTTGTTGAAATGTAGATATGCTCTTCTCTGAGCAATCCTCTGACACTCTTTAAAATTTCAAGTTCCTGTAATATTTCTACACCACACTGACCTCCTGTAAAGAACCAGAAACTGCATATTAAGAGGCCTACAGTGCAGATGCATTGACCTCTATAAAAGGCTTTCCAGAAATATAGAAGGCTCAAATATTGGTACCTCAGTACTGTATGTTCATGTAGCAGCCCTCTAGCACTCTATAAATTTTTATTAGGCTACGCTGAATTTGGAGAGGCGTATCTATGGCTTACTGAATGGACTCAAAGGTTGTGTGAACAACATTAAAAGCCGGTGACCACAAAGACTCACTGCATTTCTGCAGAGACATTCCCTTATTTACACAGGTTTATTTATATATAATGTTTTATATAACACTGGAGACTGGAGTAATGAGTGCTGAAAATTCAACTTTGCCATCACAGGAATAAATTATATTTCTGAAAATATTAAAAAGAAAGCAGTTATTTTATGTTATTTACATGAGTGTTTTTACTGTATTTTTGATCAAATAAATACAGGCTTAGTAAGCACAAGAGACTTCTTTCAAATGATCCTAAACGTTTGAGTGGTACATAGTCTAATTCATATAAACAAATCAGATAACAATAATATTTATAATAATATCAATCAATCCAATTTTACACATATTACAAATCTGACTGAGTTCTGACTCAGTGATCTGGTTGCAGTGGTTACCAAACTCATCAGTGAGTAACATCTTAAATTTAAGTTTGTTCCTTACACAAAGCTATCACATGTCTTCAGAAGACATGGAATATAAAGCACACTATGATACAGATAAGTTACCAAAAATCTTTGTTCTGCTCTGCAAAGATGATGCTAATTTGCCTGCGCACTAGCTAAGATTAGACCTTGAGATTTAGTTCATGACTAGGAGCTTCAAAGCCAAGAGAGGAAAAATATTGCCTGGGAGGATTGAAACATTCATTCTGAATGTTTACTATTTACTGCTCTCCAGGAGGCCCCTTATCTCTGGCTACAGCAAAGCAGTGCGCGTGTAGGTAAACATTATGTGGTCTGTGTAAGCGTGTGAATATGCAAAAGCATCATCAATGTGTGCCACTAACACCTCTGCTCATATGTGACGTCCTCTCTCTGCCCTCTCCTTGTGTTCTGCTGGCAGGGATGATTATGCCGCTTGTCCTTTTAACCCTGCGGCTTTGAGTTAGTGTCATCCCGGGTCTCTCATTAGTCTCTTTTTCCCATTAAACAGTCATGATCTGCGTTTCCATGTCAACAATGCACAAAGGTCACTGAAGAATGATAACTCGGGACGGTTATGGTTTTTGCATCGCACATAAACTGTAGCGCTAGCGTACTTTATTTCTCAAATAAAATCTCTGCCTTCCACCAGCTGCGGCTGCCTCTGTGAGCTTTCATAAACCAGGAAAAATCATTGGGGTGCCACATCGTAACTGGGCTCAGACTGTCAGAGGTGAACGAAATGCAATTTCTATAGGTAAAATGAAAATTGGATGGTTCCTTCCATCTCCCATATGTGTCAAGGATACAATTTTAATATATTTTCTGTCCCCTGGAATGATTGTTTGCTTGCTGCAACTGCTCACAGTTCTCTCCTGCTGCATGGCTGCAATTATCAATTATTCAATGACACTGATGTCTTGTTACGCCTCTGCGTGTGGTTTATACATTCTATTACGTTCACTTGGTACAAGCCAGTGCTATTGCAGGCATGCCGTCCATGAAACTTTTAATGTTTTTAAACAGCTTGTTTTGCAGTTTACCCTCAGTAAAGGGTTTGTTGCCTCATATACAAAATCCACAGAGAGGAATCAAGCTTTAAAAAAGCAGTGGAGTGCACTTGGCATGGCCTCAGAATGAACAGATACATAAAATGAGAACAGTGGAGTTCATAACTGTGCACATTTGGGTGTTTTATCAAGCACTTTTATGTCCCAGGAGTTGAGAAAAACAGTACAATTTTAAGAAAATGTTAAAACGAATTATTTCATTTACTTTGGCTACTTTTCATTTTATTTATTTAATTTTTTAACCATTTTTTTTATATTTATTTATTTAGTTTTTTTTAACCTTGACCCAAATCTTAGAGTCTACAAAAATCAATTAGAAAATTATATTTAAAGAAACATTATAATCATTTAAACAACTAGTGAAATAATCATAATATTTATTGTCTGAAAATTATTTTTATTAATTTTTAGACAAACTACAACTATCGCATAGTTAACAGCGTCACTAGATCAATTTTATCCTCCAAAAAAGTTTTATTAAAGTTACATAGCTTATACACTATAAAGTTAACCTTAGCAAAGCAAATGATTCAGCAGGGTTATTTTACTTTTACAAAAATATTGTTATAATAGCCCATTTTTTAACATTTTGAAGTAGCTTTTATTTGCTTTATTTTATTTTTAATTTTTTTTAATATCTCTATTTAGCTTATTTTTATTTCAGTTTTATTTGTATGTTTAAGACGAAGCACTAAAATTACAAATTATTTCAGTCAATTGCCAAGGCAAAATTTCACATTTTTAAGTTTATTAATGTTAATATTTCAGTTCATTAAGTTTAATATTTCAGCTGTATTTCAATTAATAAGAGCGATTTTTAATAGCTTTAATAAACAATAACAACACTAGGTGTGGGCCATTGTATTCCAAAGACTGAGCCTGTGCAGCACAGAAGACACTGTTCCTACCAACAACCCAGAGTCGCCACATGACTACAGCCAATTACACACCTGCTGGATAAGGATGGGTAATTGTGCTGAAGTAGCTACTACATTGTTTTCTGACTTTGGGCCACTGGACTCAACAGTGACTGTTTCAAGGGCATCAATGACCTCCAGAGACATTCAGCCGGAAATTTGAATAATCCCGACCGCTGAGTGCTGAATTTGGCCATTATAAATCCATTAAAATGATAAAGGAAAGGAAAGTGGCTTTTTTTGCTTTGTGGCACACACACTTTCGAATACTTTTGCTAGGTGAAACCAACCAACAAAAAACAGTGCAAAATAATCTAATCTCTGCTTTCCTGCTACATCCATCATAACCAATGACCTTAAAATGAGAGCTGTTATTTGCTGCATCAAGTACTTCCTGTGTAGCTCATATCCACGGCAGCGGTGAAGAGCAGTTAAGGCTAATAAAGCTATACTGCAGCACTAAAAAGCTTTTAAACTGTGTTCATTTGTCCTGTCTGTTATGCAACCACTCACAAATGACTGTTTTCCAGAGGCAGCAGGCAGGTCTTTTAAATCACATAGCGTATTCAATGTCATGCTCCACTCTGTTCATTTTCACTGGGTTATTTCCCACAGGAGGCCACCAAGGGGTTTCAGTGTACTGCAGCAAACAAATAGAGGTCAAAGAAGACCCCACAGTAACTGTAGTAAAAACTCATCTGTTATGACTTGTGTCGAGCCTCATGTTATCAGTGCTCTTAGTAGTCCCTGAGCTGAATTTCAATTTCTACTAAAAATGCTTATACACATGCATAACAATGAGATAAGAGTAAGTGGAATTTATTTCTATGACTTTAAGATTGAACACTCTACTGTAATTACATTTGTTCCAATGTTTTTTGGTGTAGTTTAGTTTAGCGAAATAATTTAAAAACTGCTGATTCCACATGTCGTGTTTTAGTTGTATTTAGTGTAAATCTATCTGTTTAATATTGGTACCATATTGGTTATTGGTAAATATTAGATTTTTTACCTGTAGTAAATATTACTTTATACCTGTAGATATAATTATTATTTTAATGTTGGAGCTGATATTAAAATTCTAAAAACTATTTTGTCTAATTAAATGGATAGCTCACCCAAAAATGAAAATTCTGTCAATAATTACTCACCCTCATGTAGTTCCATACCCATAAAACCTTCATTCATCTTCAGAACAAAAATTAAGATATTTTTGATGAAATCCGAGAGCTTTCTGACCCTGCATAGAAAGCAACGCAACTGACACGTTCAAAGCCCAGAAAGGTAGTAAGGACATCGTTAAAATAATCCATGTGACATCAGTGGTTCAATCGTAATGTTAAGAAGCTTTGAGAATACTTTTTGTGCGCAAAGAAAACAAAAATAATGACTTTATTTGACAATTTCTTATTTTCCGTGTCAGTATTCGACGGGCGTTCACAAGAGTACCACAACGTTGTTTCATTTTGTTTGCTTTACGCACAAAAAGTATTCTCATAGCTTCATAACATTACGGATGAACCACTGATGTCAGACGGTCTATTTTACGGTCTATGTCCTTACTACCTTTCTGGACCTTGAACCTGGTAGTTGCATTGCTGTCTATGCAGAGTCAGAAAGCTCTCGGATTTCATCAAAAATATCTTAATTTGTGTTCTGAAGATGAACAAATGTCTTATGAATTTGGAACGACATGAGGGTGAGTAATTAATGACAGAATTTAAATTTTTGGGAGAACTATCCCTATAAATTCATAATAAAACAATAGAATCATTCATTTTTAATCAGTGTTTCTCAACCAGGGGCCTGGGGCCTCAGCAAACTTCCAAGAAACTGTAGGATGACTTAATTTTATTCGAAGTAATTTTCATTTGAAATAATTAGAACCACTGTTTAAATGCTACAAGTAAACTTAGTCATCTCAATACTATAATCTACTGTATGAAACATGGATTTAATGTTTAGATTCAATCACGATTACATTTAACATTTTTTATTATTAGTGCTATTTAATAGTAACTTTAAGCAAGCTTTACATGACCGATAATTTAATTTACCTTAAATGTAAAATAGGGGAAATGAGTGTGCACAATTAAATATCCATTTCGGATCAATATACCACCACAATGGTAACACAAAAGGAACTCCCCAGTTACCAGAGCTTTTACCACTACATAACCACACAAAACATGGTGAGAGAGTAGGTGGCAATGTGTGCTGAAGGTCACTAGAACCGCTTCCATCCTTGTCAAGGAGAGTGCTAACCTTCTCTCCTTTCAAACAACGCAAGGGTGTTGATGGAGCATCTGATTCGAAATGAAAATGATGATAGTGACGATCAACTTCTCTGACACCTCATGCCAATTAGAAGGCGAGAGTTCGTTATGCGCTGGGGGAGGTGACACAATCCTGTCGCTCAATCTAGTAACCCCAGGCTTTGAGAGTGCCACCCATCTCTCCACACATCTCACCTCTGATGATCTGTCCAATCTGATCCCAGTTCAGTCCCCTGTGTCTGAGCTGTCTTGTTATCCATCACAAGCTGCCTTTCCATCAGTGAATTCACATAGTGCAACAAGAACAGGCTTTTGCACTTGGGCTTTTAGCACTTTGTCTGCTGTTCAGAAATGTCGACCTTGCTGAAACTATTATTTTAACTTTCCTTGACACAAAACTATAAATCTTTAGTTTAAGCTGATTTTTGAGTATGTTTAATCAATAGTGGATTCAATTGAAAGTCTACTCTCAGGTGATTGTCTAGAGTCCAGAAGTTGCCCATGAACCTTGTTTGCTACAGTACATTCCACATATTTTAAAGCATTATGGGTAGCTACGAACAAACAAATATTTAAGTTAAGTCACTGATAATCTTGCCTACAACCATATGTACAACATACAATACCGTTCAAAAGTGTAGGGTCAATAAGTGTTTGTTAACAAAGGATAAATTAGTGTTACACTGTTACAGAAGATTTCTATTTCTAATAAATGCCTACTCATCAAAGAATCTTGGGAAAAAAACATATCATAGTTTCCAAAAAAAAATTATTAAGCAGCACAACTGTTTTCAACATTGATAATAATAATAATAAATGTTTCTGAGCACCAAATCAGCATATTAGAATGATTTCTGAAGGATCATGTAACACTGAAGACTGGAACCATGGCTGTTCAAAACTAGGGAATGAATAATACTTTAATATCTTCAAACAGAAAACGGTTATTTTAAATGATTTAAAAGACTGTTTTACTGTCTTTTTGATCAAATAAATGCAACAAAGGTGAGCCAGATGAGACTTGTTTCAAATACATTAAATAATCTTACCGACCCCAATGGTAGTGTATGCAACAACCAATATTACTCTGATATCAAATTTGACAAATCAAGCAGGAAATCTAAAAGCGATCTGAGAGACGTAAGAAAAGAAATGATTGAATTTCAGTCTCTTTCTAAGAAATTATTTCAGAAGACTTGAAATGTATTGCATGTGTCGCATTAACAACTTTATGCTTTAATAATAAGTGAAACATTCCCATTCTTGAAAAGCAGCACAGCAGAGATTTTTCTAAAGTTCTCCTTTTGATGTCTATAGAAGAAAGCCAAAACAGGTTTGGACTGACACAAATGTGAGTAAATGACAACATTTTTAATTCTGAGGAGAACAGTTCCATTAAGACTAAAATTTCTGAGAAAACAAACCCTCCACAAAACCAAACACATCAATGTTTGAACAGCTTAAACAAAGTGCTTATCTTCTATGAGCATCTGATATGGTGAGAAGTCTTAACTGTACTCATTTGTTATATTGATCATATCTGATGCCGAACAAGGCAGGGCCATTAATTTTCCTCGGTTCTGAGAGCTTTTCCTGCATTGATTGTTCTGTGTGGGTCTCTGTGGAACTGACGCCACATGAAACGCTGCTCTGAAGGAGAGTCTGCTTGTCCAGATGCACACTAGGACAAAGATTAAACGAGATCAGCTCCTCAGGGTCACCTACTGGCACTTTCTTTGGACCAGCAATGTTCCGCATGAATAGAGCTCGAATAAATATGAACTACTCGACTGATCAGAACTATGAATAGACTTGGGTGATGAAATACATTTTTTTCCCTTGTCAAAGAACTTTTATACAAAACCACAAAGACCAAGTATCTTAGATATGGATTTACCATTCAAGCATGTCTTTAATTTTGAAAAGGCTATGTGCTTTTCTCAAAGGTCCCAGACCCAAATGACTCATCTCTGCTACAAAAATCTCAGTATCACCTGCTCACACTCGGCCAGTTATGTTTATGTAATTAGTCTTGTATTTATCATATGCATGCATCTTAAAGCGACAGTTCACAAAAAAAAAAATAAAAATTCTATCATCATTTACTCACCCTCGTGTCGTTCCAAACCCATATGGCTTTCTTTCTTCTGTTGAACACAAGGAGAAACCCTTTTTTTTATAATTTATTTATGTGGTTTGTAGGTACATATTGAGGGATTTTTTTGTTTTGTTTGTTTGTTTGAGACATAATTTTACAAAGGCATACTCATGTACTACTCACAGTCAATCCACTGACAAATACTACACAATAAAGAGCAAGAGATGGCTGGAATCACCAGTTACTGACTGCTGTATATGCAAATTTTCAGAGTTAGTGACAAATACTTGAAAGTCTTTCTACTATTTCAAATAAACCAACACTTAAACAGCAAATAAACCAAAACGAACTGTGATTGGTTAGTTTATGTCAAGTAGACAGACATTTTCTAAGTTGGCAGTTGTTGGCAAGAATAAGCTGCACACTAGATTTTTATGGCAATAATCAAAAGAACATTTGCTGACCTGCTGACATGTTCAATGAATTCAGCCTTCTCTGTCCATCTTTTTGACATTTGTGAGATTTCCTTTCTTCTCTGGATTGTTTTCTTTTCTAGTTGGATGAGTCCCGTGATGGTTTTGTGATGGTTTCAGAGGAACAGAATGGGCTGTTCAATTTTTTAAACGTGTGCTTTGTATTTTGTTGACGGTAATCTAATCTTGGTCAGAAAAAGTTTCTGTGTGGTTCTGCCTGCCGTTCCTGCATGAATTTTAAAAGGATTTCCATTAACTTCAGGTGAAACACTCCCAAAATATTTATGACAGAAACCACACTTTTTTTGAGAAAACAGAAACTGGAGCTTGGATGCAAATGTTCAGTTGAAAGTGAGGGAATATGTTTCTGGATTGGAGACAGATATGCTTCTACATCAAGGACAGGTCTCACAGGCAAAGCCTAATCCATGGCTTATTTTGATCCATATTTTTAAACTAGTGCACAAACACAGTTGTTGGAGTAACGTGATGGCGAAACAGAGCCTCGAGACATCGATGTCTTACATTCTGATTCAGTAATACACCACAGTAAAGATAGACACTTCTGAAGGCTATTTTCGCTGATGAAATTGTTAGAAAGGGTTGATGTGATGTTCTTTGACACCTCTTTGTTGAGATGATAAATGACAAGATATGCAAATGAGGCTTGGCTTTCAGTAAGCATCTTTGCTTCTAAAGGGATTCATGAAAAGATGA
>JAUZSZ010000115.1:24615358-24631871 GCA_034780575.1 Labeobarbus marequensis | reverse complement strand
AAGTCGGACAAATTTTCTAACCGGCATGCACTGCTTCAAGTCAGCCGCCGATCGGTCTGCTAAGTGCTGCATGAAGTTGAACGCACCTATTGAGTTGAGGTCCGATTCATTTCAGCGAATCGGTTCGGTCAGCTGGTTCATTTAATCAATCCCTTCCGAAAAACGAGTCACCATAGTCATCACTGAAATATGCTAAGCGCGGTTTTGATAATGAAATAAATGTTTACTCTTAGAAAAAGATAGTTGCATTAGTAAATACGGCTACTAAAGTAACTATTTTCAAAAGAGTAAACATTTATTTAACTGTAAATACTGTTTAACTGTAAAATTTGTATTCGTAGCCACAGGCAAAACATTGGTGGGTTAGCTTCTCTCTTAATTTAACTATGGTTTCTATGAAACAAACTATAGTATTTATCATTTAAAGTGACATATTGGCTATGGAATATATGGCTTTAGCAAACATAGAAATGAGATTTATTATTAAAATCTATAAATTGAGGTGTTAATTTATGTAGGCCTATATGTTTGAATGTCTTTTGTCTATTAAAAAGTGCAATTTCAATAATATTAACTTTAATGTTTTGTCAATGGTATTTTAGGTGCAGAAAAATGGCAAGGGAGATCATTTTCATCAACCTCGAGTTAGGGGTGAAGATTCATTTGAACAGACCCCCATGTACGTGGCTGTCCTGACATACATGGGTTATGGAATTGTCATCCTGTTTGGCTATTTCAGGGATTTCTTAAGAGCTGTTGGACTAGAGAAGTGCCATCAGGCCCAGGAGAGAGAAGAGCAAAAGGTAGGGTTGCTCTCCATCTATTTCTCAAACTGTGGTAACCATCATGTGGAGAAAAGTTAGTTTGTTCCAGTTTGTCTTGTTCAGTACACTCTGGGGGAAAAACATATTTTTTATAATTATTTTTAGCTTTACCTCATGTTTACCTTCCACTTGATTGGTGGAACTTTTATTTTTGGATTAGAATTACAAATTTCTGTGTGTCTAAAATTAATAGCAAATGCTCAGAGAGTTACATTGTTAACATTTAGAAATAATAACTGTAAAAAGATGAGTATATGTCAAGACAAATTTATTGTCAAAGACAAAAGTGTTTCCTTTCCTGTCATATAATTTACACACTGTTCACTACGGAAAATCTCCATGATATGTGTGAGGTGATGCTAGGGAGGTTAAAGACGCAATTAAACCCCAAAGGAGAGTGGGTTCGTTATTTCTGCTCTCAGTCTGTCCGCTGAGAATGCTGCCTTCACAAAGATGCCTCTTTCATGCACATTTCTAACTCAAAGCTGGTGGCATTACATCAGATGTGATTATTCAAAGGCATAAATTGAATTTTTTGAAGTTTAGTTGGCAAGATTATGAAACGGTAAGCTTTGGGAGTCACACCTTTAGCAAACTTAAATGCTAAAATTGTGTTATACTGATATGAGTAACACATTGTGGATTTTCTGCACTGTGCTTGCCATATTTTCCATAATCAGTGTGAAACACTTCAGCCAAATTGACACTGTCTAAATCTTCTAACCTAGCTCTAATCTGTAAAGTGCAAAAACACAAATCAGTGAGAAGGGAGTGCAACAGACTTTTCGGTGTAGGAATGCTGATATAGCACCATCTTTTCCCATTAATATCCAATGAAAATAAAGATATGAACCGGAAAAGAACAGTTTTTACTTCAGCACTGCACATTTCACAGAGTGTGCTTGAGATGTAGGCCTATACAGTTCCATTAGCATTTAAGAGCAAAATTTACATGTGGCCTCAAATGATCTCGCAGCATTTCTGTTCTCCCTTTTCCTGTTAAACAGGGGTTTCTACATTGCCGTTTGAGTTACACTCCAGCAAAGCTTTAGACTTTGTGTATTCTTTGTGTTAAAAGAGAACAAAAAATGCTATGCAGTTTTTTGCTTAAGCTTTCTTGGTGTCTTAGAAGAACGCTTTGAATGCGTGATCTGAAACGCTGGGCAAAGATCAGACACCTCCTCAGTGACCAGAAAAACCTATGAGTGGCAGTCAAAAGCTTATGCAAAACTTACAAAAGTCAGGCGGCAATTTGTTGCGCCTTTATTATTTCTACTGTTTTAACTGTCGCTATAACTAGGATTCTGAGCAGTTCAAAGTAAATTTAGTAAATGTAGCACAATGAGGAATCTGATTAGACTCTCCCTTGTTCTTTGGCAGAATTTACTTAAGGACAAGATGTGGGTGAGTCTCTCAGGACTCTGATACTCACAGAGCAGATGGTTTTGAAACATTCACCCGGTTGTAACTACCCACATACAAACAGTGTCTTTTTATGGTTGATCTTGTGTCAGCCGTGCCTCTTATTTTATAATGAATAGGGCATATTGTGGTGAGGAAAGCTCAAAATACTAATGTTAGGTTATATTAAACATGCTTATGGTCATTATGTTGTAACCAATTTCTTGTATTACAGGGTTTTGTTCCCCTGTACCAAGATTTTGAAAACTTTTACAAACGGAACCTGTACATGAGAGTCAGGGATAACTGGAACCGGCCTATATGCAGTTTACCTGGTCCGGTTTTTGACATCATGGAAAGGGTCTCAGATGATTACAACTGGACTTTCAGGTAGGTATATGCTTTGAATTAAAACAAACAGTGACCCTGCTGTAAAGACCAGGATGTGTTTTAGGTGCCGATTCCTGCAGGATGTCTGTGTCCTTGCAAGAAACTCTGAAAACTAGCTTCTCAACTAGCAAGTTGGTGAGCCAACTTTCTGGACCAGCATCATGGGAGAAATATATGAAAATATAATATTATTATAACTACAGTTGAAAAGTTTTGGGGGAAAATGTATCATGGTTTCCTCAACAATACAAAGCAGCACAACGGTTTTCAACATTGATAATAATACGAAATGTTAACACTGAAGACTGGAGTAATGTCTGCTGAAAATTCAAGCTTTGCCATCAAAGTAATAAACTGCATTTTATATAAAATAAATTAAAATAGAAAAGCTATTTGATCAGATAAATGCAGCCTTGGTGAGCATTGCGTGGTGACTTATTACAAAAACCTCAAACCTTTGAATGGTAATGTAAATTAAATAATAATATTTCATCAGGGGATAAATATATTCATATTTGATAAACTAATATGGTGTGCCAGTTATATGATTATGGCTCTTTTTTCTAATTTTGTAATTTCATCTAATTTTTTCTTCCAACAGCCGCACTTACAGTGCTCTCACTAACTCCTGCTTTGCAATACAAGCAGTTCTCCTATATTACACCCATTGATTTCAGTTGCAACCTGGAACAAGAAAGATCTATGTACGTGCTATAGTAAAAAAAAAAAATCGATATCAACAGCTGGTTTGATGTGTTACTTCTTTGACAGGTTAACAGGGAGAACCGTTGAGAACGTCATAAACATGGGCTCCTATAACTACCTGGGTTTCGCTGAAAACAATGTCGACTTCCTGAAAACTGTGGCAGAGGAGACCAAACATTATGGGGTGGGCGTCTGCAGCACAAGACAGGAACTAGGTATGTGTGGTTACACCACAAACGAAACGTACCTACAATCACAGAAACAGGTCACCCATAGGATCCAACGTTGTTTGTTTAAGAACAAGCATAGTAGCTTGTTGAGCAACTATTTTGGTTTAGTTAATTCTATCATTAACCTGTCAAAAGCTTTTTTTTCCACTTGTGATCAGACCTGTTTTGAGCAGCGTTCATAGAATTCCTCCTTCACAAATAGATGTGACTAGATCTGGGTGATCTTTTTCTGGGTGATTTATTAAAGGCCCAACCTGTTTTTGAATTTGCAGCGCAAGTTGATGATTGACTGAACTGTTATGGTTAGTCAAATGACCATAATGATCTTCCTCATATTTCCATCCTGAAATATGTTTATTTTAGGTTAAAAGCTGGCTTGTTTGCATTAAGGCAAAGAGGGGAAATGGTTATCTGGGTGCATGTAAGCTCTCATGTTAAGGTTCCCACAGTGATATATAACCATGCTTGTGATTTCCAGGCTTGAAAAGTCTGTAGTGAATATATATTTATTTTATTCTTTATTAATGTTAAGCTCTAAAACATTCAATTGGTTATAAAAGTACTCTTTGTGAGTGCAGTCTCTTTAAAATGACTTAAAAATGCTTATTGTGTAATCACAAACAACTTCAGTGGAAATCCATTGGTAAAATGGCGTGGAAATCCTTGATGGGGGTTTAGAGATTAGACTTGTTCAGGCACAGTTGTGTGTACTTTTTGGTGTGACAAGTGTTCTAGGGTCTGGTTATTCTGGTTTGTTGCATATGTGACATTTTTCAGCTGCTTGATGACTGTTGCTACCTGTTCTGACATCGGCAGGGCTGTAAAACATCACGTGAGCACAGTCGGGTCAAGACAAGACAGGAAATAGACCTGGAAATATTTTCGCCACTGTTTTCTCTCCCTTTCTCTCTCCGTCACTACATTTCTGTTTCCTCTTCTCACATACAAATTACACAATATAAATACACGCCCTTCTTAATGATATAATTGTTTCACCAGATATCATTTTCATAGCAAAGTAGGTCATCTGAGAACTTTATCTGCAGTGACTGTGGTGAATCTAAGCCAAATACCACCACAATAGAAACAGACACAAAAAGAACACGTGATCATGAGGCATGGGAGTATTTGTGTGTAAAGTCATTTTCATATCATTCATTATTCATTTGAGGGATTCATTTATTTTTTGCATCTCTCAGAGGTTGTCGTTTCTTTCAGATATATTTCTGCAGGCCTTCTGTAAAATGAGCAATAACAACTAACCCCACGACTCCTTATTAAAATGCAGTTCCTAATTAGATGCCTGTGTATGTATGTGCATATTAGGGATGGGCATTTTTTAATAATTTTGTAGAATTCCAAAACACAAAAATGAGTAAAATTAATATAGAAAAAATATAAATTATAGGTTCTTAAAAACTAAATATATGAAATATGTAAAATATTATATTAATAAATAAGTATATACTTAGAAATATAAAAATAAAAACGTTTAAATAACTACATTATTTAATCGAATGAAAACATACGAGTAATTCTTGCTTTAAAATGTTTTACTAATTGGAGACTTGTGAAGACGTTATTGTGTTTCCCAAGTTATATTTGGTTACTATTTTACAGAAACCCCACGTGATGTTGGGTAATAGATTTTTAGCTGTAACATTACGGTCACAGTTGACAACACTTTTTTCTTCCAACTGCAAGATCAGTAAGGTCCATGTTTGTTTTTGGTGACAGGCTTTAATACTGGTGCATCAATCATTTACAGAAATTCTGCTGTAGAATTGTCTGTGTGTCTTTATATTTTACTATAATGTGTGTGTGTTTTCAGTCACCATGGACTATTTAAATGTACAAAGAGTTTATAGGTTTAACATTGTTACAGTTGTCAAACACTAATATCACTGAAGCATGTGACACTCAGGTATGGAGGAGTCGACTACATAATGGGCCATTTAAGTGTCACAATTATTGTAACAAGAGCTAAATGTTTCACCATGATAACTCTACAACCAGTGAGTGGCAAATGCTGTTTGCTACAATAGTTTCCTATTAGACAAGAGTTGTCTTCCTCTTGAGGGTTAAGTGACTTGTAAACCAGAATCTTTGAGCTGCGTTCAAATTTGTCTGAGATTTGTTTCTTGTCTTACTGGAGATATTTAAGAATTAAAAAAAAATGCATTTGTGTTTCTAGTGACAGTCTCTAGAAGGCTTAAAAACAAAAATGTGAAGCTTGAAATGCGATGTTAATGGTTTCATATGAAAATTTGTATTTATTTATGCTGCAAAGTTGTGTAAAGCATCTTTTTTTAGGGTTGGGACTGCTGTTTTAGGTGGTTAAACCTGTTTAACCTGTTTAATTTTATTATATTAGTCTCATGTTAATGTCTGTTTTAAAGTGCAATATGTTAAATAGTATGTTAGTATTTTGAAGGGTTACTCCACCCCAAAATGAAAATTTTGTCATTAATCACTTACCCTCATGTAGTTCCAAACCCATAAAAGCTTTGTTCGTCTTCGGAACACAGTTTAAGATATTTTGGGTGAAAACCTGGAGGCTTGTGACTGTCCCATTGACTGCCAAGTAAATAACACTGTCAAGGCCCAAAAAAGTATGAAAGACATCGTCAAAATAGTCCATCTGCCATCAGTGGTTCAATCTAAATTTAATGAAGTGACGAAAATACTTTTTCTGCGCAAAGAAAACAAAAATAACGATTTTATTCAACAATTCGTCTCCTCCGCGATTCCGTATTGTCACCATAGCGCCATTTTGGAGAATATCGGCTGGACACAAATAGCGTACGCCGAAAAAGAAAAAGTATTCTCGTCAATTCATAAAGTTCAGATTGAACCATTGATGGCAGATGGACTATTCTGACGATGTCAGGATAGGAACAGTTACAAACCTCCTGGTTTTCATCCAAAATATCTTAAATTGTGTTCCAAAGATGAACAAAGCCTTTACAGGTTTGGAATGACATGGGTGTAAGTAATCAATGACAAAATTTTGATTTTGGGGTGGAGGAAAACAACATTTAAACTTTGAAACTCCTTAAAAAAGCCTTTAAGGAGTTTCAAAGTCTTCATCTGATGGGTTGAATTCTACAGAATTTGCAGGGGACATGTGTGTTGCATTTATTAACATTCCACCTGGAAACAAAGATACCGTGGCGCCAAACCCCCTCATGGAAGAACAAAGCTGTCATGTTTACACAGCTGTGACAGTGAACGCTTATTGGGATCAACTAAACACTAGATTAGTATGTGAATTATGTTCATGGCATAGACTCTTTAAAATACATCCAAGAGTTTTACACACTGGTCTGTTATTGTGGGGACATTTCCATGCCCATAAACAAGACACAGCACAAAACGAAACGTGATTGGTTGCTTTACCTGTCAGTCATATGGCCTCTTGGGTGGTCTGCCATCATTTTGAAGGTCTGGCTATGTGAGACTAGGGCGATGCAGCTGTCCTCATGTCATAATGAAAAAGAAAAATACATATGTTACCGTTAAAAGAATGAAATTCCCTAAAAGAAACCCATATCACATAGTTTATTATTATTTCTTAGAAATGTATTAATATTATTAATATTCAGAATAAAATAAATTGTCAGCCAAATCAATGTGGTGCAACCAATGTGCAGAAAAATAACATAAAACAGGAAGTGATATCACAAGGAGGGCATCTGCTGACCCTGTGTGCCAAGGTCAACAAGTCTCTTAAAATAAGATGATTTGACCATTTTATGACAAGATAGGAATAGTTTAGGTCGTTTAATGACTCCTTTATGCAGTGATGTATAAGTAATTAATAATATTTCTAAAAAATAATCTACCTTTGATTTTTTTTTTACTGTTATTGTTAATCATCTATTGTTTACTGCTATTACTTAATCATCTTTTATGATTATTTTTAAAAGTTTTTTTATGTAAAGCACCTTGAATTATCATTAAACTTGCTTTGCCTTTCCTTTAAAAATGGAACATTTAAAAACATTTTAAAATGGTTTTAAAAATAATTAATGAATATGTATTATGTATTCAGGGTGTAAATACTATATTTTTATGTTTTACTAATGTATTTGTTGTTATATATATATATATATATATATATATATATATACATTATATGGTTTTAAATTTTCTCGAATATGGTATTAAAAGGTTTTTAAAATCCTATGTAACCAACATGAATACTGAGAGTACAAGTACATTTCTAGGAACTTGGAAGATGCTCTTATTTGTCATTGACTCTACCTGCATTGTTTACCTTACAAAAACATTTTACCAACCCATATTTATTGGCACATTAGAAACATGTTGTCTCAGCACACAGGCCTAGGAATGAATTAGCATGCCATCAAAAATGCCACTGTACAGATGACAAACAAAGATACAGCGTCTGTCTCTTTAAAGGAATGTTTCCTTAAACACAATCATAACTATATCATTCATAACCTTTTGACCTTTCTTTCCTCTTATTCACATTCAGGTACACCTCTGCCCGAATCGGGCAGACTCTACGAAACTCCCCGTCTGTCACGGATCACGAACGCCGCAGGATTGTTGCAACCCTGGTTGTTATCACTGTCATCTTCATTGTCATTTTTGGTCCTTATCATCTGGTGGTCGGCTACAGATTTGTCACCCTGCTTCTCACGAAAAGTGAAAAAGACCAGTGTTCAGTGGAAGTTTCTCTCTACCTTTACTATCGAATCTGCTACGGGCTCACCAGCCTCAACACCCTTCTAGACCCTCTTTTCTACATCTTTCTTTGCAACGATGCTCGTCAAGAGCTTCTCAGATCTCTTCTCTGTCCCTGCCGGGGGCATAGGGTGCACCAAGGATCACGAGTAACATCTTTTCCCAAAAGTCGCCTCAACCGCAGTGCAGATGTGTAGCTGTCTCAAACAGATGCTAATCGGGAGTCTTTGTAAGGCATGTGCTGAAAACAAAGTTTTCACACATGACGTGAAAAGGTCTTATCTGAGATTTGACAAATTACCTGTCACCGCTATTACAACGTCTGTGATGTCATTAAGACACGGCTGGTATGAGGCAGTGACACGTCCTCTGGATCACTGTCAGTACGAACCACACGTGTCAGAGAAGACAGCCTGAGGAGTCTCTGTATTGCTTAAAATATTTAATTATTATGTCTGTACTGAGTTCGGGTGTAATAGCGTTCAAAAGTTTGGGGTTGTTACCAATTTTTTTAAGTCTCCTATGCGCACCAAGACTGAATTTATTGGATTAAAAAATACAGTAAAAACAATAACACTGTAAGATATTGCTAAAACTTTAAATAACTATTGTCTATTTTAATATATTTGAATTTATTTCTGTGATGGCAAAGCTGAATTTTCAGCAGCTATTACTCCATGTGTCACATGATCTTTTAGAAATCATCCTAATATTTGATTTGGTGATTTGATGCTTAAGAAAAATTTCTTATTATTGTCAATGTTCAAAACTGTTTTGCTGCATATTTTTGTGGAAACCATGATGGTTGGTTTTCATGCAGGATTCTTTGATTAACACGAGTTAAAAGGACAGCATTTATATCATAGGAATCTATTGTAACAATGTAAAAGTCTTTACTTGCTTGATTCCACCATGGGATAAAAAAGCAATTTGCAACTTTTATCTCACATTTCATACTTTTTTTTTATTTTATATCTCACAGTTTACACTTGTTTCTAAGAATTGTGAGATTTAAACTTGAAATTCTGAGAAAACCTGTCTGAACTGTGAGATATACACTTACATTTGTGAGAATAAGAGTCAGAATTGTAAGATTAAAAGTTGCAAAACCTTTTTTATTTTTATTCTGTGGCTGAAACAAGCAAAAGGAACTGCAAAATATAAACTCAGAATTCTGACTGGGGGAAAATAGGAATTGCGAGAAAGTAAGAGTTGTATCTTGCATTTCTGAAATTTTTCACTTGTGAAATCTGAAAAAAAAGTCAGAATTGTGAGATAAAAAGTTGCAATTGCCTTTGATTTTTTTTTTTTTTTTTTACTCCATGGTGAAAACTGGCTTCCATACTTTACTGTCACATTTGATCAGTTTGGGTGTCCTTGATTAATAAAAGTATTAAATTCTTCCTTTCAAAAAAATATATAAATAAAAACAAATCTTACTGACCCTAAACTTTTGAAAGGTAGTATTATGTCCAACATCTGTAAAACCTGTGCTATGCTCTGTTGTTTTAACAGAAACACAAGACCATGATAAAAGTGAGAAATAAGTATATAGAACTGGTTCAGGAA
The DNA here is from genome assembly GCA_034780575.1 of Labeobarbus marequensis. Lineage (NCBI taxonomy): Eukaryota > Metazoa > Chordata > Actinopteri > Cypriniformes > Cyprinidae > Labeobarbus > Labeobarbus marequensis. The sequence goes on along the minus strand of JAUZSZ010000115.1, from coordinate 24,622,039 downwards.
TTTTTTTATTTTATTTTTTTTAAAGCTGCTTAAAATCCAAAGATCCTGGATCACAGCAAGTCAGAATCCCGAGCAAAGGTAAAGCACTTCTGAAGTGGTTTTAAGAAATTCCAAAACCAGGTCTGACACCTACTGGAGGATATATGCAAAGGCAGGCCAGTGCATACATGTGCTGTTAGATCAGATTCTGCATTGCTATTATGAATGTAATTAGGTGCCTAGAGTCAGACTGCATGTGCTTGCTTTGGATGCATTTATACTAGTGGGCTGAAATGTATATGTTCCAGCATACTGCAGCTATCATACGTTCACCTCCGCAAGACACTAGCTATATTCAGAATAGAAGAATAATGTACTGCTTACTGTGCAGTATATGCCACCTACTCTTTTTAAAATAGAATGTGAAACAGTACACAATATGAGAATGCAACAATAAACACTTATAAACATAGTGTGCTGCATTGTTTTCATATGACTTCACTATACAAAGAAGTGGTTGATACAGCTACTGGTTTATTTATCACATTGAAAATGAAAGCTCACATTAGGTGCATAAGTGCATAGTATAGTGAAGTAAATGTTTTCAGTTCCCAATTAGCATTTTACATTAAAAATGCACATATTAAAAGAACTGAGATTTACATTCTCACGGTGCCAACAAACCAAGAATGATGTTGTTTTTCTGTGCCTCCAGAATGATTAGTCCCATCTCATTTACAGCCCAAATAATTGGCTCAGAACAAAAACCTAATGGAAAACATAAGGAAAGATGGCAGATTTCCAAATTAGTGTCTGCATTTGAACTGAAACAAAAATGTAAATATAAATAAATAAGAATAAAAACACTGAGTACCTGTAAAATATGTACTATAATATACAATAAAATATTTTCAATGTATATGTTCCTTGCCAAAAAAAAAAAAAAAAAAATCAATTTCAATTTTGTCACAGCTGGTTTTAATATACAGCTATTGGATGGCCGTCAATGGAGAAAAATGCTTTTTAGGCCCAGATGGTGTTATGCAATATATGACTTGCTAAAAAGGGGCCCCCTGAAAAGAGTTCATGACTTTTCATAAGTTTTGAAAATATATTTATTGTGCATTGCACATTGTCAGTTTCCTTTCAGCAGTTTGAGATTATGTATATCACTCTCTGCATGACTGATGTATGATTCTGAATAAATAACCTGTTAAACTGGTAGGGCAATGAAGTCAGGGATCGCACTGCTGTTTGAAATCAAATATGGTTTCTGGAGAGTGAGTCAGCTTAGGGTTAAACTATTGAAGTCTTAACAAGTCTGGAACTACTTGGCCTACTAAATCCATTATAAAATTTGAGAGAAAATAAAATGGTTCAAACAACTAAAAAGGTGTAAAGATATTCACAGCTACATGCCACTAATTGCTAGACCACTTGACCGTATCAACAACTGTTGTGTTAACAGTTCAGCTCCTTAATTTATAGATTCACCCAATGCTGATGCTCTTTGGATAAAAAAGGATGTAATTAAATTTGATTCATTCCACTTCAGGTTAAGATTTTTTTTCTAGACTCTACTACCATCACCATCCAAAACCTTGTGAGAACAGATGTATGGACATGCGAGGAGTCTGTCGGAGGTGAGTATCGAACCCGGGTCTCTGGTGTGTGAGGAAGCGCACATTAACGTAGAGCTCCTCCCTCAATTGTGTGAATCCATGTGCAGATGTGAGAACAAAGGAGTATTCAGGCTCAGGTTTTAAAAATAGAAGAGTCTTTACTGTAGATGTTTCACAAGAAACAAAAGTAACAAGAAGCCGAGCTTCCAATCAAAAATAAACAGGGAAAAACAAAGAGACACAATGGTCAAAAAACAAAGAGCTAATCTTGTTTAAACAGTACTCACAGAAACACCGAGGCTACGGAGTTCAAGACTGAACACAACAGCAAGTAAGAAGCAGACTTAAGTAGGGCTAGAAACAGGTGGTGCAAATGAGGCTAATGACTGGGTGATTTTAAGACAGTTCCAAGTGATGATGCCCTCTTTTGGCTCGGAGGATGAGTCACTAGCCGACCACTAGGAATGGGCGGACCAGGGCGCCGCCTGCTGGTGGGGAGACCAACAGCCGTCTGCTGATGAAGCCTTACAGGAGCCCCTCCTCTATGAACGGCTCCTGACGTTCCTTTGACGATAGTTCTGGTGAAAGGCTCTGATCAACGTAGGATCCAGTATGTCCCTGGCAGGAACCCATGATCGCTCCTCCGGGCCATAGCCTTCCCAGTCTACCAAGTATTGTGTGCCCCCCCGCACCTTCCGTGAATCCAGCAACCTATGGACAGTGTAAGCAGGCTTGCCATCGATAATACGAGGAACAGGAGCAGGCTTGCTGGCTGGGGAAAGAGGAGAACAAAAAACTGGTTTTAGTCGTGAAATGTGGAAGGTAGGGTGAATTCTCATAGACCTGGGCAGGAGAAGGCGGTAAGAGACTGGGTTAATCTTCTTTAGGATCTTGAAGGGGCCCACATAGCGAGGAGCGAGTTTGCGGGACTCCACTCTCAGAGGGAGATCTTTGGTGGAAAGCCAGACCCTCTGACCTGGCCTGAACGTAGGTCCCAATCTTCGACGTTGGTTGGCCTGTCTCTGCTGCTGTCTGGAAGCCTTCAACAGGGCCATTCTAGCTCGCTTCCAGGTGCTTTTAATTCTGTGAATGAGTTGCGTGGCTGCTGGGACAGAGACCTCTGATTCTTGGCCAGGGAACAGAAGTGGGGGGAAACCAAACTGACATTCGAAGGGGGACATACCCAAAGAAGAGTGATGCAGTGTGTTGTGAGCAAATTCAGCCCAAATTAATTGAGAACTCCAAGTAGAGTGATTGTTCTTTACCAAGCACCTTAATGACCTTTCTATGTCCTGATTGACCCTTTCCGTCTGCCCGTTAGACTGGGGGTGAAAGCCAGAAGAAAGACTGATGGTGGATCCAATAAGATGGCCAAAAGCCTTCCAAAATCTGGAAGTAAACTGAGGACCTCTGTCAGAAACCATGTCTTGAGGGAATCCATGGATACGGAATACATGTTTCATAAGCAACTCGGCCATCTGGCTTGCTGTGGGGAGCTTGGGCAGAGGTAAGAGATGGCATGCCTTCGAAAATCAATCCACCACCACCAAAATGACATGGTTACCTTGGGACTCGGGAAGACCAGTTACAAAGTCCAATGATATATGGGACCATGGGCGTCTCGGGACGGGCAAAGGGTGTAACAGGCCATGAGGGTGGGTTCTGGGATCCTTATTTTGTGCGCACACTGAGCAAGCAGCCACAAATGCTCGAACCTCTTTTTGTAGTTTTGGCCACCAAAATTTCTTCTGGATCAGCTTACAAGTCTTGGTGGCTCCAGGGTGACCCGAGGGAGGAGAGGAGTGTGCCCACTGTAGGACCTTAGAACGGAGGTGGCAGGGTACGAACAGAAGGCCAGGGGGACCATTCTCTGGTCCAGGGTGCTGTTGGTGTGCCCTCCTGACAGCGGCTTCAAGACCCCACTGAACAGAGGCCACAATCTTGGAGTGAGGTAAGATGGTTTCTGGTGTTGCCACCCCCTCTGGTGGGCCGAACTGTCTGGACAAGGCATCTGGTTTTGTATTCTTGGACCCTGTGCGATATGAAAGGGTGAAATTGAATCTGTTAAAAAATAAAGCCCAGCGGGCTTGTCGGGAATTTAACCTCTTAGCTTCTCGAATGTAGGTGAGATTTTGGTGGTCCGTCCAAATGAGAAAAGGAAATCTGGCCCCCTCAAGCCAGTGCCTCCATTCTTCAAGTGCCATCTTAACTGCTAGCAGCTCTCGATTACCTATATCATAATTCCTTTGGGTGGGTGTAAGCTTGCGGGAGAAGTAAGCGCATGGGTGGAGCTTGTTGTCAACACTGCTCCTCTGGGATAACACGGCACCAACCCCTGAATCTGATGCGTCCACCTCCACCACAAAAGGTGTTTCAGGATCAGGGAGGGTCAAGATGGGAGCGGAAGTGAAAAGTTTCTTTAATCTGTTGAACGCTCCCTCTGCCTCCTTGGACCACTTGAATGGTCGGAGTTCCTTCTTGGTCAGTGCAATGATAGGTTCTGCAACAGAACTAAAATTTCGAATAAATCTTCTATAAAAATTTGCAAAACCAAGGAAACGTTGTACCTGTTTCACAGAGTTTGGTTGGGGCCAGTCTAGCACAGCGCTGACCTTGCTTGGATCCATCTGGAGAGAGCCCTTGGACACAATAAAGCCGAGAAATGACACTCTGGGTACATGAAACTCGGACTTTTCCAGTTTGATGAATAGCCTGTTCTGTAGCAATCTCTGCAGGACTTGACGGACGTGCTGAATATGTTCTTGGTAGCTGCTAGAGAAGATAAGGATATCGTCAAGATATACAAACACAAATTTATTTAGAGTATCCCGAAGGACATCATTAATGAATGCCTGGAAGACTGCTGGGGCATTGACCAGGCCAAAGGGCATGACCCGGTATTCAAAATGGCCAGTAGGGGTGTTGAAGGCAGTCTTCCATTCGTCCCCCTCTCGAATTCTAACCAAATGGTAGGCATTTCGAAGATCAAGCTTGCTGAAAATGGTAGCCCCCTGCAAAATCTCAAAAGCTGTGGTCATTAAAGGTAAAGGATACCGATTCTTGATAGTTATTCGGTTGAGGCCTCGGTAGTCTATGCAAGGGCGTAATCCTCCATCTTTCTTCTCAACAAAGAAAAATCCAGCTCCAGCAGGGGAGGTCGATGGGCGAATGAACCCATTTTCTAGGGCCTCCTTGATGTATTTGTCCATCGCAGCCTGCTCAGGGATTGAAAGAGAATAGAGTCTCCCTCGAGGAGGACATGTTCCAGGGAGCAATTCAATCACGCAATCATAGGGTCGATGAGGGGGTAGCGCAGCAGCTCTGGTCTTGCTGAAAACTTCAATTAGATCAGCATATTCTGAGGGAACTTGAGCAGGTTTAGGGGAGGGTTCTGCATGATCTTTTACCTCAGAACGCTTGAGAAGGTTTGCTGACTGAAGCTTTAAAGTTGACTCTGGGTTGTGCACAGGAGGTTCATTGACAATGGTTCTGGGTTTGGATGTGGTCAGAAGCCCGGTGTTCACAGAGGAGATGTCCACAGTAGCACCAACTGGATGGGTCCCTGGGGTGGTCTGTGATGGCTCGGAAAGATGACATAAGGAAAAGTTAGAAATACAGCAATTTGTTCCCCAATTCCTCACCACCCCTTTAGTCCAATCAGCTTGAGGGTTGTGTTGAAACAGCCATGGATAGCCCAATACTAAAGGAAGCCCTGGTGATTGAGTAAGAAAAAACTGTATCTTCTCCTGGTGTTGTCCTATTCGTAATAAGAGAGGTGTGGTGCTTTTACTGACCTGTCCAGAACCCAAGGGTCGACCGTCCAGTGCTGTGATAGAGAGAGCTCTTTGGAGAGTCAACGTCTTTATGCCTAAGTCCTTGGCCACGTCTATATCCATAAAGTTCCCAGCAGCTCCCGAGTCAACAAAGGCCTGGAGCTGATGCTGTTGGTCGCCTTGGCTGATGGTGACTGGGAGAAAGATTCCAGACGATGAACTGGGGGTGGTGTCTACTCTCGTCCAGGACCCCCTTTTCCCGGGCGAGAGCTGGCTTTTCCCGACAGTTCTGGGCAAGAAAGGCGAAAGTGACCAGGCTTTCCACAATACAAGCAGCAACGTTCCCTCATTCGTCTGTCACGCTCAGCCTGAGTCAATCTGGCTCTCCCCAATTGCATAGGTTCTTCAAGATCGTTAAGGCTTGGTGTAATAGGGCAAGCCTGCTCTATTGCTTTATATTGATTAGTCTCCAGTTGTCGCTCTTGTTGCCGCTCCCGGAGACGATGATCTACCCGAGTTGCCACATCAATAAGAGAATCTAGATCTGGAGCAGGGTCTCTGAATGCTAACTCATCCTTAATCTCAGGTGATAGAGCATTGTGGAAGGCTGCTCTCAAGGCTTGTGAGTTCCACCCAGCCTCAGTAGCCAGGGTGCGGAATTCTATGGCAAACTCTGAAACACTCCTAGTGCCTTGGGAAAGACGAAGTAAGTGATAATTTGCATCACCTCTACTGGCCGGGTGGTAAAAAACTCTTTTCATCTCTGAGATGAAAGCAACAGAATTCTCTGTGAGAGGGGATTGCTGATCCCATAAAGCAGTTGCCCAATCCAAAGCCTTTCCTGTTAGGAGCGTGACGATATAAGCCACCTTACTGCTTTCAGTGGGAAAACAACTAGGCTGTAATTTAAAGACCAAAGTACATTGCGTGATGAATCCACGACACTTGTCAGGATTCCCATCAAACCGCTCAGGTGCAGGTAGCTTGGGCTCCGAGGACGACGACATTATAGGTCTAATAGATTCAGTTGGAATCGGCACAGCCTGGGCACTAGGAGATGGTGTACTTAGGCGATGAAGGATCTCGGCGAGGGCTTGGTCATGTCTCTGGACAGTTGCAGCTTGATCCGAGAGAATACTTAGAATGCGTTCAACATTTGAAAGGGGTGATGGCTCTTCTGCTGGATTCGATTCCATGGTTCAGTCTTGCTGTGAGGAGTCTGTCGGAGGTGAGTATCGAACCCGGGTCTCTGGTGTGTGAGGAAGCGCACATTAACGTAGAGCTCCTCCCTCAATTGTGTGAATCCA
>JAUZSZ010000115.1:24496115-24506873 GCA_034780575.1 Labeobarbus marequensis | reverse complement strand
TAGTAGACTGTCTGCTTAATATCTTCTAACACTTTATTTTGATGGGTCCACAACATACAACATACTGACTATGAGAATCTTTGCAAGTATATGTCAACTTATTCTACTAACCCTAAACCTACCCTAACAGTCTACTCTGAAAGTTAGTAGATATGTAGCTGCAAATGAATGAGAATTAGTTGACATGTAGTTACAAAGTTACTTATAGTAAGTAGAATGTCTAAAGTGGATTATCAAAATAAAGTGTAACCGTATTTCTTTCCAAAAAAACAAAACAAAACAAAAAACAGTAGTAAAGGTATTAAATTTACTGCAATATTAGGGGTTGGTAAGGTGGACAAAAGTCAAACACGTTCTTATGGAGCTATAAAAGTCCAAAATTAAATTTATGCTGATAGGTAGTTCACCAGATGCCTTGATTAACAGCAATATTGACAATAAACAATATTGTACAAAAATACCATTAATTGTAAAATATCTGTTGTGTTACATGTTGTAAAAAATTGACTGTTTAAGTCCACATTTCAGTGCAAGCTATTTGCCTGCGCAGATTCTAGATGTGAATGTGCCCATTGTAATAAAGATACACCTCTTGCTTGTGGTATAAATGAGGTCTTAAAATACAATTATTGCGTATTAAATCAATTGCTATTGCAATTAGAATTGCAGCAGTACAAAAAAAAGGAAAAAATAGTCCCAGTGCTTTCAAACAAAACATCTGGGAAAAAATATTGGCGAATAAAGTTCAATAGCCTAGTCACGCTCCTGAGTGAGACCTGTCCTCTTCAATGGACAAAAGACTGACTTTCTTTACCCTTTCTAAATGACTTATCTGGCATATGACTGTGGTTTGCAAATGCCTGCAAGATGTAGTTTAACTGCCTGGATTCCCTTCTTTAAACAGTGCTCATTCACTAGGGACACTTCTAGCAGAAGAGGCATTCGGGATTTCTGACTGTCACGTTTTAATTAGTTCACTGTTAGTTTGTATTGAGCTCAAACTGATGCTGTCTCTCTCTCCAGCTTCATTAGGAGATGAAGAGGGACCAATCTGTCTTTCATTTCAGAAGCCTGTTTAAACATTCACATTTCTGCAGACAGCCCGAAATAGGTTTATCGCCTTGTGGGATTTTATTTCTTTTCTGACTGGCGAGACTTTTTTCCACCTCACCCACATTTGCTGTAATAAGCTCTGTTGTGAGATAGTGCCGCATACTCAGATTCAGGGAAAATGTGCGGCATCTAATTTCTTGTCAAGTCGCCGTGTTCCATCACGCCAGAGTTTTCTATCAATTTATTTACGCACGATGATATTCAAACAGTGGATGGTAATTGATTTGAGTTTTCCAGGCAATTGCTTCACGAATGATTTAGTCAAAACAAAGAAAATTTAATAAGCTAGCAAATAAGCTATTAAACCAAAATATAACCTAAACCAGTGGCATTTAGCAAAATTGCTAGAATGTGCATCATTTAAAACCAGCCTAATTAGAGGATCTCATCTAGAGACTGAGTCAATGTTGAAGTTTGTGTGGTGAAAACCTTTTTTTCCCCATTATATCCTAAAATAGTCGATCGTTGCTGTCCTTTCTGAGATACAGTCATGTTTCAAGAACAAACTTTCACTGCTTTGTTCTTGTCTTTGATGCTTTGTGCTTCCAGCTACTTTGAAATCTACAATGAGCGGGTTCGAGACCTCCTTCCCAGCACGGATACACGAGGCTGTGAGCTGAGAGTGAGGGAACATCCTAAAGATGGACCGTATGTGGAGGGTAAAATGCTATAAAACTGCTCCTCACATCATGATGATTGACAGCTTGCTCATGTTTTAATGTTACTTCACTGAATACTAGAAGAGCATTACCAAAACGTTGCAAAATGTACATACTGTTGTTTATATCTCTCTTATGCGCACATATATGTTGTCCAGCCCTCTCCAGACACCAAGTGCAGAACTATACTGAGGTTGGCCACTTGATGCAGGAGGGCAACAGAAGGCGTGCCACTGCCAGCACAGGCATGAACCATGTCAGCAGCCGATCCCACGCCATCTTCACCATTCGCTTCATCAAGGTTGCGAGTCCATTTACCCTCTGCTGAATGCCATCTGCCTCTCTGTTTGTACATTTGTGCAGATAGCTGTCACAGCTTGAAGTTATCATCTCCCTGTTTGTATTATCCAGTGAGCTTTCTCCGTTTTCTGTGTATGTTGGCGATGTCTGGGTAATGATACACGGATATCATTGTGATTTTATTATGCATGGGTTATATTGCACAATGCAGCTGGAGTGACCTTTGAGTCTAGTTAGTTTGTCGATGGCTATGTTTGAAATGGAATACTAGATTACTATTTTGCACAGTATGTACTATATTAAAACATAGTCTGCACTCAGCAGTATATAGTCAGTAAAAAAGTTTATCAGCAGGCAAGAAGTGTTTCAAATGTTTTGAGTGGGATTTAGTTATTTTCTTGGATATAATTATGGTTATTTTATGTTTTTATTCTGTTCTTATTTAAAGATGTTTTAACATTTGGAAATACTGTATGAACAATAAAAATGAGTCAAGTAAGAGATGCTAAAAATCATGGCTGATAATGCTTCAACTTTATCTATCACACTAGAAATAGAGTATTATGATAGTATGCTGCTCCAAACAGCCTTTTTTCACTTTATTTTGTCAGTGTTCTGTCTGTCTTCTCAGTTGCTCCATGTTACGAGACTAATATTTTAAACTCTGTAAAGTTTGTTGGTTATAAATTGGTAAATCCAGCTATTTTTATATATTCATGATCATGATCAAGCAGTCATGCAGCCTTAAGCTTTTCCAATCTTACTTTGTTTCAATCAAAAGTGTTTTTGCCTGTTTCTTTTGCCTATTGCATTTTGGTTCAGCGCTTTGAATTTTGGAATGAGAAATATCTGACTGTATCATTTACCACAATATGTCCTTATAGGCCATGTTTGATGCAGAGTTACCAAGTGAGACAGTGAGTCAGGTACATCTGGTTGACCTGGCAGGAAGTGAAAGAGCTAATGCCACACAGGCTACTGGCATCCGACTTAAGGAGGGCGCCAACATTAATAGATCTTTGGTTACTCTGGGCATCGTCATCTCAACTTTAGGTAAACCAGCAACCTTCAGAAAGTTACCGAAGGATATGTATTACTTTAGGTTATGATTACATGAACTTTGTTTTGTTTGTTCAGTGTTATTTCTGTTGTCACAGCTGATCTGTCTGTTGGGAGTGGAATGAAAAAGAAGCAACACTTTGTTCCATATCGAGACTCTGTGCTTACCTGGCTCCTAAAGGACAGTCTTGGAGGGAACTCCAAAACCATCATGATAGCTAGTATGTCAGAAGTCACATGTATCACTGTCATAGTTCTACACACCCTCAAATTTCTTAAAAGATCCAGGATTTTTTTTTTCTTCCATAAAAATAAGTTGTTTTGCAGAAGGTCCAAGCTTCTCTTTTCCATACAACAAAAGTTTGGGCTGTAAAGCTCCAAAAAAAGGCTCAAAAAAGCACCTTAAAAGGCCATAAGAAAAAGCGACATACTGAAATGCAAATTTTTTTTCATTAAGATTAACTCTTAAGATTGTCTCATTGTGCCTTTATACTTTGATCTGCTGGTTCTACTTTTTAAGATTCTGTTTCAAGGAGATTTCTTGCCTTATTACGTATTAAGTATTCATTTTGCTTTATCTTTTTTGTCACTCCAGCCATCTCACCTGCTGACATAAACTATAGTGAAACTCTGAACACCCTTCGTTATGCCAGCCGGGCCAAGAATATTTTAAACAAGCCCACTGTGAATGAGGACAGCAATGTAAAGATTATCAGAGAGCTGCGAGCTGAGATTGCCCGCTTGAAAGCGCTGCTGTCTGCAGGAAATCAGGTGATTTAAATTTGACTTCATCCTCCTCAGACATCACGGGCTGAATTTCAATTTATATATTATCAGTATTATATGGTATGCCAGGATTAGTTTGTAGAAATGAAAAATCACAAATGAGATCTCTTTAATATCTCTGTTTTTCTTCGACAGCAATGAGATGGAGATGGAGTCTCCAGTTTCTCTTATTTCTCTCATGAGAATAGGAATAGAACCATAGTATTCTCTCTGTGTATTCATAGTATGTCTCTTCTCGAGTTTCTGAGAAGACTTTGATGATGGCTCAAACTGTGCTCAGATTTGTCAAGATTGCAGTACTAAATGTTTTATCATTTATCAGTGAACAGTTGTCTCATTTATGTGCACTTTTCTTTATCCTAAGCAATTTTGGGAGTTCCCTTTTGACAAAATGACTGAATAACTCCTCAGCTATGAAAGGAACCTCTGAGCATATCTGCTTCCATATTCTGCTACACAGAAAGTATTATGTCAAAATGACCCAAATGACGTACTTCTGTGAAATCTATGCATGATTTTTGAGTGTACAGATGTTTTATGCAGTATTAAGATGGAACTTTATGATATTGTATGTCCCAATACTGGCAAAAACACAGAAGTACCTAATTTTGTAGTCGGAATTATAGCCTTTGTTTTGTTAAATGCTTCAGTCCTTCTCTTTTCAGATGGTGTTGTTTGAACAGCCTTCAGGGTCGAGTGTGGAGGAGAGGCTTCATCAGGATGAAGCCAGAGTAAGTGTCTCAATTTCTCTGCACATCCCCAGACTACTTGAGCGGATCTTCTGATGATTAAAATTTGGGTAAAACCGAGCATTGATTTTGCCCACATCTCATGGCTTTTTAAGTATGATGCATGCTGATTTAAGGAGATAATTAAAGCCTTTGTGTTAGGGGAGGTCAGCAGCAGCACTGTTGTTTTTATTTTAATTTAATATTGTGATGCTCTTACGTTTAGATGTAAATATGCATGACTTACAACTGGGATTTTAGAGGGCTGTGTTTATTTCAGTGCTCAGAATGCTGTTTTCTGTCCCGTTTTTGTGATAAAAGATTTCAGATGTTCATTTTGTATCTATTCTGTATTTTTATTTTTATTTCACCTTATGGAAGTAATGCGAAGGATCTAACTATTTTTCTCAGGTTCAGGAGCTGACAGAACAGTGGGCTAATCGTTGGAAAGAAATCCACAATATTCTTGGGGTTGGTAATTAATATTAATAATATAACATTAATAATATGCCTTTTTGTTTTACTTTTAATCATGAATTTCAGAAAATGCTAAAGAAATTAAGTGCCACATCCCAACAAGTGTAGGGGTCAACAGAATTGTTCACCCAAAAATAAAAATTCTGTCTTTATTTACTCTTAAACCGGTATGTGCCACTTTTTTCATGTACCTTCAGTCGAAGTGAAGAACAGGTTTCATTTGGTATTACTCAGATCTCACAGTTTGAGTGTTTCTTTCCCAGAATCCACTGTAGTCGGAAGAGCACAGCATCGATTCTACCTCTGTAACTAATTCGCTCATCCACAGTGATCTGAGAAAGATTGCGGTGAATCCAGTCTGCACTTCTCTGAACAGCAGCGTTCTGTGTAAACAGTGGCAGTTAGTGAAGTAGTCTGCTTGTGAGGTGGAAAAACAATATCACTCTAGCTCTGTGCATCATGGTGGCTACATGTGCTGCTAAATATAGAGCAATACATCGCTGGTTAGTCAACTAAATAACCTGTAAGGTCACACACACATATTTCTGTGTCCTAATAGCAGATTTTTGATTTAATACTTTTGTCCTTTTAACTGTGCAGTGAAAATGGGTCAAATATTTTGTAAGTACTTTGTTTATTTGACAATTAAATATTCTGTCGCTGGTCAGAGCTGTAGTGTAGCACATAGAGCCATATTGCTTCTACAGGGATGCAGGTTCGAATCTGGAACTATAGAAATTAGTCAGGGTTCACTTTTGATGAATTTGATGTGAATTTGAAGTTCAGTCTGATTAATGTGTGTTGTGTAATATTGTAAGTTTAATGTACTGGTGTGACATATTCAGCATTGGTTGAGTTAATGTTGTTATAAACAGAACTGATATGTTTTGCAGTATAATTAAATAAGGTTTTGGAGTTGGTGCGCAATGCCCTTTTTCCCTCTAGACAAAAGTCCAAATTTTGTCTTAACTGTTGTGGATCAACCTGTGTTTTAGGGCATAAGTCTCAATATTTTGTAGACAGCTCTTTCATGTTGTTCTTTCATGAACACCAAACTGGTGTAGTGTTTTTTTTAATAGTTGACAATAGTCTTTTGTAATTGCTGTTCTCCTAGGTTCTGTCTCACCGCTAATTTTTACATGATGCAAGAAGATTTAACTGAAGTAGATGCTATAGTCCTTGTAAATATTAATTTCTACATAAGCAGCACTCGGAGCATTTTGCCTTAACTATTAATGTGCACCTTGATCTGGTTTTCCTCTTCTGCAATAGTGTTATATGATGATGTGACGATGTTAGGGAAGGTTTGATGGTTTGATCCCCTCGAGGAGTCATTAAAACTGTGCCCTTGAACAAGGCACTTAACCCCAGGTTGCTCCAGTTAGATTGTGCCGTAATAAATTCACAGTGCTGTTCTATGTCAAAAGTTGTCGAGATGCAACTGGCCCTGGTTGTGTAGCAATAAATAACAGTTGGATTCTTCTATAAATATCACGTTTATATCAGCTGGTAGATTTCCCACCGACAGGTGGCAGTGTTGCGCTTGATAAGCGCAGTTGTTTTTTGCGACTTTTTTGCCTTTGGCTGGTTGTGTGTTTGATGGGGTGCTGTGTAGCAGCCTGTAGTGTTGTAAATGGAGGTTTTCAGACTGTAGCTGGAGTCTGGGGGTCAATTTCAGGCCACAAGCTGGAACTGTCAGAATGCCACAGCATTAGCTCATTGGTATGAGAGTCTATTACCTCGTCTTGCTCCTGCGCGTATGTGTGTGACAGCGGATAGGGAAAAAGGGAAAGAGTCCAAGATAGAGGAGGAAGGAGAGCAAGAGTTGCTTTCGGTCTTTCTCTCTCTCTCTCTTTTTTTTGTGTCACGTCTCCTCTCTCCCTGTCTCATTTACACACATACACACCCAAATCTATGAAGCAGAGAGCAAGACAGAGATGGCAGATGGTCACGCATACTCTCTGAGCTTTTAGCTGCTCATCTGCTCCAGTCAAGGCAGCAAGACATGAGCCACAGAGGGCCAAATAGCCCAGACCTCTATTTAGCTATTACTCACTTCCTGCCATGCCAGCATGCCAACTGCCTCTCTGACCATCCAGCTTTTAGCCAATCGAAATCAGTGTGCACGTGTTAGGGGTGAAAGAAAGTTGAGGAAGTATCCAGGGACCAATTTGTCGTCAGCTTCTGTAAATTTCTGCTCTGTCCTCGCCAAGCCACCTAACAGCATGGGGACGAGCCGTTGATGCATCCGCTGAATTTAATTGCTGATAATCACTTCAAATAGCACTTCTCCAGGGCTGTTTTCTCAAGTCCCACCATAATGAGCGTGTTCGCTTCTCAACTGCTTATTCTTCGCCACCTTTTTCAAGTGCTTTGGCGTCTTTTTTGATGGGAAAGTGTTGTGGTGAGAAAGAGACAGCCCACAAAGAGAAGAACAAAGGCACTGATCTCAAAGCTCACTCTTTTTTTGGTCCTCCTCTGAGCTTGACTGAGAAACAGAAGATTTAACAATGCAACGCGATTTTGAAAACCCCAAAACACAGATGATGACTGTTTTTATGGTTGTTGTTTTTTTTTGTGGCAAGTGGCAAGTGATTGCATATTAACCATCTGTTGTCTTGTGTGATTATAGTATTATATTGGAGGCAGATAATAAAACACATGAAAATGAACAATTCAATAGATTTAAATATTAAAGTATCACAATCAAACCCAATTCAAATAGACTTTTGGGATACAAGAAAATGTCTTTACAAGATGTGCAGGACAAGCAGTGTTCCAAAGTTTAGTACTTACAGTACTTATGCTTCTAGAGTATTAGATAATGTTGTCATATTACTTGTCATTCTACTCTTTCATTTTGGTTCAATGTCTTTTTGAAAATTCGAGGTGAACAGGTTGAACCAAAAGATGGCACTGTAGCACTTTGATGTTTTTTGCTCCTCCACATGGACTTGAAGCACTGAAATTAACAAAAGAAAGTCTGCCCATGGTTTATATTTAATTTTCAAGCTATTTAGATTACTATATCATCCAGCCACCATAAAAACTGCTTTAATGATGTTGAAGTCAACATGTGGCAGAGTGAAGGGAGGGGGGTTTGTGCAGCAGATGATTAAAATGGCTTCTTTTGGTGAAGAAGTATTAACTGAGATTATGCGTAGCGTGCTTTTTGGTTTCTATTCCTCGAGCACCCTAATGTCTGCAATGGCCACCCAGTGTGTGTATATGCACAGTTGGAGCGATGGCCATATGTGACGATTAAATGCATGTTTTCAGAGTGATAAACATGAAGATTCTTCGATGTAATAAGGTTCCTTTCTGAGAAAGAAATGCACTCTGTAGATTTGTGGATATTTTCGTGCTATTTGGTGGATATCACAGCCAGTATGTAGTAATCTGCCAAATACCTTTAGGATCTTGAGCTTAAAGTAAACACTCATATTTTGTTTTGGAGGCTAATTGAAAATCATACTGAATATATAAGCTTGCATGGATCAGTTTAACAAAAAATGAAAATTCTGTTATGTTGTTCCAAACCTGTATGTTTTTCTTTCTTCTGTAAAATAGAAATGAAGATCTTTTGAAGAACACTGGAGTCAAAACAACATTGGACTTCATTGACTTTCATTATGTGGACAAAAAAGACATTTTTCATTATGTTCCTTTTTGGTCCACAGAAAAAATAAAGTCAATAAAGTTTGGAATGAAATGAGAGTAACATTGACAGAAAATTCATTGTTTGGTGAACTATCCCTTTAAAGAGTTAGTTCCCCAAAAATGAATACTTTTTGCGCGCAAATTTCTCGAATTTCATCAAAAATATCTTAATTTGTGTTCTGAATATGAACAAGGGTCTTGCGGGTTTGGAACGACATGAGGATGAGTAATTAATATCAAAATTTTAATTTTTGGGTGAACATTCACTTTAATGCATCTCATTCAGAACAAAATACAATAAATGTAGCTCCAGTTTTACTTCATATAACTAATTCTGTGCTGGATTTACAAAATGACTTTAATCTCCTAAAGCTCTCAGTCAATCAAATCGTTGGTCATGTTGATAGTGACCCTGACCAGGGCGTGCTAAGCAGAAAGCAAATCTGGCAGTCTGTCTCTAGCGAGCGTAATACTTCTGAACACATGCCAAAGGTTGATGAAGTGCTTCAGAGCATGTTGCCTTATACTACATAAAGTGGATAGAAAAACTGGCTGAATCAAGAACTCCTTTGAGTAAGTGCTAAAAGGGCAAAAAAAGGGGTATATAACAGGTTAATTCAAGAAGCCAAGACCGTTGAGGCTCATCACAAGACAATGCTACGGTCCTTGATTAAGAGATTTTGATTAGTCACATATGGTGGATTAATCTCAGAGCATCCAGTGCTCTAATTAATATGACCGTGTTGTAATTCTTTCCATCGCTGTTCGGTTGGGGTTCCAGTTGCTAGCTTGCTAACAGCACATGGCATGGTCTCAGTGGGTGTGTTGAACAAAATGAACAGAATGCTAACAGACATGCAAACAAAGGATGTGTGTCCACAAGTTGGATACTTGTCTCTTTATGACATACAAACAACAAGGATGCAAGAAACAGGACCTCTGATTGGGTTTTATGAACTAGCTAAGGCTATTCTTCTTGTTTTTGATGAGCGTGATGGCATATTGAAGACTTTTGGTGAATAAAAAGAAAAATTAAATTTCAAAGATGTCTTCTTGATCAAACTTTTAGCCCTTGAACCATTAAGAATAATTTGAGAATAAAAGGCCAGCTGTTATGATCCCTTACTGAGGCAGAAGTGGGACTATGTTCAGAAAGGTCATCACTAAGAATAGTTTTACCTCAGCTTGTATGCAGTGCCCTATGATTTCCGTGATGTGGAAAACGTGGATGAAATCGCAAAATCTAGTCATAAAAATGGAATTTACTGTATAACGTAGAATGTCACAGAATTTGGAAGAATAAATCAAAAGTAGAGCTGCACACTCTGAATATAAAACCACAGAAGACTGCTATTTAAATGTGAAGTCTCTGTGGTCTTTGTGTGAATGAGCAGAGCAGATTTGTCTGCTACACATACTCGAGCATTACGCATTACGCTCAAGCTGTTTTCAGCGTCTGGCACCTCACTATATGAGGCCACTCTACATGAACTCCAGAGCTGTTCTGAGAGTTTACTTTATGAGCATTTCATGTGATGAAAGCATCATCTTCACTACAATCCACCAAAATAAAATTTTGGTTTAAATTTATAGTTTAACTATTTTTATTACCACAAAAAATTAATTATAATTATCTGATTACTTAATCGTCAGAATAATTGACTGATTATTCGATTACCAAAATAACTGTTAGTGACAGCCCTAGTTACAATATTAGTCTCGTATGTACTTCTCAAAATAATATTAACAACAAAAATACAGTATAGTAAAAAAAAATAAATAAATAAATTAAAGAAATCATACAATTTTTTCCCATGTTTTAATTTAAACAGTAAACCTCTGTTTTGCAGCACTTTGCTAAAAAAATCAAAGAGCTCAAATTTCATTTTATAAAATTTTAAATTATTAATTAAATTAAAATTTTGTGCATTACTTTTTTCCTGCCGTTTTTGATATGAAGGCAGCATGATTATTAA
>JAUZSZ010000115.1:24345734-24355944 GCA_034780575.1 Labeobarbus marequensis | reverse complement strand
TCACAGCATGGGCGTAACTTTCGCCACCACTCTGGGGCTCTTGATCTGATAGATAATACGGCAGTAAGTAAATGTCAACTAGCACACGCTGTCCTCCCAACGGATGAAAAATGGAGTCCATTTAACCTCAGCTGAAATGCTAACAGCTTATTTGACAATAACGCCATAGTCACTTTTTCAGGAAAATAGCCCGCAGCTGGGGAACATGCAATTTCTTGAGGGACACACTGCCACTTTTTGGTTTTGTAATGGATTGGATAGGTGTTGTGAGAGCAAGCGGAATACGAGGCTCAACACAAGCGTGTGTCAGTGTAACATGAGCATACAGCTAATAGAGCATTGATCCATTAGAGCTGGTTGTCAGACTGTAATTAAGGTGATGAAAGGGGTTATCCACTGTGCATGGCTAAAACAAAAGGACAGAGGGCAGAGAAAAAATTAAATATTCACATAACACATTTACCAGTTTTCAAGTATACGTCTGCTCATTAGAGATGCACTGAATATTTGGCAACCAAAATTTGGCCCAAAAAAGCTCTCTCGGTCTTCGGCAGAATAAGCGAAAAGACCTAATAAATTGTACTGAACAATGACGTGACGCAATCAAATAGAGGCACGCACTAATTCATAACATTTTTATGAATTTCTACAAGGCATGTGACAATGTGATACGTGCGACAAACATCTTCCCAAAATCGTAACGAAAATCATTTATAAATCTGCTGTTGTCAACAAAAAGCACTGAGGTCTTCCTGCGGATTTCTGCCAAAATAAAAGCGGAGAAAAAGCAAGAACTCCATCAACATTCATAAATGCTATTATTGTATTTTTACTGTTCTGTAAAATAAAATAAAAACCTAAGACAATAATAATTATAAGAGCTCTATTAATACATTTATTATAACATTCACATATAGTGTTCAAATTGGTGTCTGTAATATTTTCTAATGTTTTAAACTTCTTTTAATGTTTTAATGGAAGTCTCTTCTGCTCAGCAAGGCTGCATTTATTTGTACAGTAAAAAAAATATATGCCTGTTTCAAGAAGGGGGCCTCAAAAATGGCCAAAAATATTATTATTTTACTAACTTATTAATTTGAATTTAAACTGTGCTTTATTGGTATAATGTCTGCTAGAATGTTAAAAAACGTTCAGTGTTAAGTAAATATTTTTAAATTGTTGTTTTGTAATTGATTTTTTCTTTGAAAAGCAAGACAAAACAGCAAAAAGCACATTTTAGCTATTTAATTTATGCAATGGTGAAAAAAATTGGCAAAATACATGGGGGAAAAAATGTGAATACACCATGTTTGGTATTCGGCCTTTGGCCCAGTGTTTCATTTTGTTCAGCTTCGGCCAATAATTTTCATTTCGGTGCATACTGCTAATTAGAGTGAGCAAGTAAGTAAGTAGGTAAGTAAATAAATAAACAAACAAATATATATTTGTGTTCATCAATTATATCAAGAACCAAGGGCATATCTATCCATAAGCAACAAGTGCCTAGCTTTATGAAGGATTAAATCATAAGTCATTAAATCATCCACTCAACCAATTTGTCCCAAACCCGTGATTCATTCAGGAAAGAAAAAAAAAAACAAAAAAAAAACAATTGGCTGTCTTTATGAAATGAATCATTCACTGTTTTGTCACACTGTATAACATTTTCTGCATAAATAGTCAAATTCAACGTTCCTAATTTGTGCCCATAAAATGAAAAATTTATGACTTAAGCACCATACTGTGTAATCAAATCCTGGGATTTAAGGCTAGCCAAGATATTCTTCACAGATGTATAATAGAAAAGTATAATTCATTCAGGAGCACCACTAGGCCTACTGTATGCTGCTCGGATATACAGTATACACAGACAATTGCGCATATGATCGTATATTTTGTATGCAAGACACGAATATAGAAATGGAAAGAGAAACAGAGTTAGTTTATGTTTGTGTGAGTTTACAACAGTGACAGTTCACTTTCTCTACAAGATAATAATGCTAATAGTGCCCTCTGATGTGGGGTCAGATGAAAAAGATGGCAAATGATCAGCTAACACGACAGCTGAATGCATGATAGCATTTGCCAACAAGCTGGCTGCCACACAACCCTCTATTTTCTAACAGAGACAGACAGACAGAGATTGAGAGTCTCGGATTCCCCACTAATGAAGGGTGCTCCAAAAATGACAAGTGGAGAGGCCATCTCTTTTTTAAGACCAGCTAGTGGTGTCCAGCAGAGCCATCATAACCCAGCATTTTAATCAAACCTCTCCTCATAAACGATAGCATTCTGCCTGCACTCGGCATAAATCACCACTTGTTCACATTCCCTCTTAGATAAAAAATGCTTCAAAACTGCTTTTAAAGGTCTACATATTGTTCCTGCAGCAAGAATGCAAACTCTTTTGGTGGTCAGGTAAGGATTAGCATTCATACTGCACATATAAATAATGTATATTACCATTATTATGTAATCCAAAAGAAAATCACTCTTGACTGGTCCGCAATTACTTGAAAGTAACTTGCATTTATGCCAAGAAATGATGAGAATGTATGCTAATATTTTCCAAATGTTGCTTTGAATAACAGTGCCTTGCCAAATACAATAACGAACGGAGTAAAAATATGAAAGGAGTGAAGTACTTCCATTTTGTTTGTGATGCACACAAATTATTTAAAACGTATTATTTAACATTATATTTGATGGCTATTCAAGTTTTTCATTTTTAAAGGAATAGTTCACCTAAAAATGAAAATGTACTTACTCTCAGGTGATCCAACATGAAGATGACCCTGTTGTGATGTTTTTATCGGCAGTTTGAACTCTCATTCTGACGGCACCCATTCATTGCAGAGAATCTATTGGGATCCATGAATTTGTTTCTTCATTGGAACAGATTTGAAACAATTTAGCATGACATGATTTGCTCACCAATGAATCCTCTGCGGTGAATGGGTGCCATAAAAATGATAAAAATGAAATAGCTGATAAAAATGTCAAAATTGAGTCAACTACATCTTGGATGGCCAGAGGGTGAGTAAATCTTCAGCAAATTTTAATTTTTGGGTGTATGGTCCAGTTCAGACATTAATTTCATAACTAAAGTACCTGGAAGGGAATTCACTAAGAATGTACTGTACATCTTTTAGGTTAACGAATAAATGCATGTTGCAATATGGGAGAAACTGGTCTAAGACTAAGGCCAGTTATTCCAAAGATGTTACTTGCATGCAAAGCACCATTCAGCAACACCATGGATAGATTCAGCTGGTTGCAGATTAAACAACAGCAGCTACGTCTGTGTTCTAAACATAGTCTGCCTTCTGGAATAACTGCAGTGAGCGAGGTATTTGAACCTTTGCAGAACATCTCTCTACCCTTTTTCTTCTCTCAGTTATGTGGAGTCATGCTGGGTTTCCTCTGCAGGAGGTGCGTCTTCTTACAGGTAAGGAGCGGAGCAAGCTATACTGGAGATACAAACATGACACTGACAGACATGTATCTTCTTCTCTGGAGTGCCACTGGCACTTCTCTCATCCATCTTTGTTTATCCTGTCTGTAGTCATCCAGAGTTAGTGCTTCTGACATCACGGGTAGGAGCTCGCAAACAACTAGAGTATGTGAGAATGTCTTGTCCTGACAAGAAGTGTCAAAATCAGCAAGCAGTGTCTTAAACAGCTTGCGAGAAGCAGCGATGTCAGCCTGAGAAAATTAGAAGTAGTGTATTCGCTGTCAAAGCTTGCTTTTTCATTCTCCCATAACTCAACATAGCAGATAAACCCACCACCCTGTGACTTTGTGAAGGTAGTGTGTCAAATCAGGGATCCAACACGTTGGGACAAACACAGAAAACCCAGAGAAAGAGGCTGACAAAGCTTGTACATAAATAGCTAAAGGCCAGAGCCATGTACAAGAACCTGTAGAGAATGGTAGGAATTTTGATACTGTTGTGGATGCAGATTGTCTCTACCTATAGTACAGAGACAATACGTGCATCTGAATGAATTAAACTGAACAATTGTGAACAATTTCAGACCATTCTGCAAACCGATTAGATCAAAAGAGTAATTCATTCACAATCTGGCACCTCTAATTCTGATTATAAACAGCTCACAGAAAACACGATTGCTGAAATATTATCAAGGACAAAGATTTTCAGGCTGTTGTATGGCAATCTGACCATACAAAAAAAAAACAAAAAAAAAGACTATAAAGACTCATGGATCAAAACAAGTTTTAGTCCACCAAGCAAGGAGATACAAAACTATACTTTTCCCCACAAGGATTCCTCTGTAGACAGGCAGAACCAGAGAACCGGACACCCTGGAAACCAGAGGGGCCAGTTTTAGCTCACATTCCTGTCGTCTGACATTCAAATATATAATATACCCATCTTGGCTTGCAATAAAGCACCTTTCTGATACAGGCAATAATTCACTATAGTTTTAGCACCTGGTATTATTTCAAACAGGTGGGGGGGGTTGCACCCCTTGCACTAAGGAAAAAAAATCCAGATGCTAGATCCAGGTGTCTATTCATTTAGACAGACGAAATAAAGCTGAAATAGCATAAATGTAAAGCAAACCGAAAATATAAAAACAAAAGCTAATTCTAAATAATAATAAATACTACAAATAAAACTTATACCTGTCTGTCTGTCTAAATTAGTATTCTGAAAGGTAAGGAGGAAATTATTAAATTGTCGTGTACATGTGTGCTCATGAAAAGAAAAAAACCCCATCACAAATCACTTTTCAAAGCTAAAAGTTTATTCAGAGACAAATCCATTATGTGCTCTGTTTACTGTAACTGTAATTGCATAAACAATTTTTACATCTTATTTCTAATCATATCTTGTTTTTACATTGCTGACATTTGAGTTTTGACATCTCAGAGACAAACACTACTACGAACTCGATCTCCGCATTATTTATTCATTGATATTAAAAAGCAATGGGGAAAAAAGCATCTGAGCAAGTATAAAACTGCCTTGATATTGCATCTCAATGCCAACATAGCGTGGATCATCGGTAAGGCCATACAACTCAAACACATCTGCACACAATATCAATTTATTTATGAACAGTACAAGGCAAAGGTTTGGCTCATCAATATTAACTAGGTAAGTGACTGGACTGTCTAGAAAGATTACCTATCAACAACAGTCAGCGCTAATTAATATTCATGGGTTCAATCTCAGCCATATAGTGAAATCACAATGCACCCATCTTCAGTCCCCCTCGCACTTTAAAACTCGTTCCAGCTCCACTGTGTGGAAACATCCTTGAGGGCGAAATCCCACTCTCCACACATGAATTGACCACACTGCAGGCGCAATAAATGTCAAGTGGGTGTTTATGAGGGAGAGTGGGTGGAGGCTCTGTTGTCCTCTCATCTTCGCACAATCATTTATATGACAAAGTTATGCGCTTCCTCTTGGAGGACTGTTATTTTCCCTCTCTAATCTGAATAGATGAGCAGCCTCCACACATTCTGATAGGAAAGTAGCAAAATAAATTCTGAATAAAAAAAGTTTGGATAGGGAACATTTCTTAATTTAGTTTATCTTAAGGGAAGTCTGTCACTGGAAGATGAAGAGAAAGATTCATCCCCTCTCCAGCTAAAACAAGAAATATTAATACTTGATATGTTTTAAAAAGATGTCTCGGAGGATTATTCTATCTACAGGAGTCTTTAAAATTTCTTAGAGGCAGAAATGAAAAGTAAATTTAAACTTTTTTTGTTGACTGTGCAAAAAACTAGTCTTTTATAAAAGGGACAGTTCATCAAAAAATGAACAATGAATCAAACATTTTGTGTGCGTGCGTGTATTCCATAAAAGGCAGAAAGCCACACAGGTTTGGAATGACATGAAAGTGAAAATATGATGACAGAATTTTCTCTTTTTTGAGGTGAACTATACCTTTAAGAATCTGGGAGTTACATATATCTGTTTTCTTCCTTCGCTTTGACAGATGCGGCTTCAAACCACCAATAATATTTGAGGTTTTGGAACCTTAGTGGGTGTTTATTTCCGCATTCAGCTGAGTCATCAGAAGTTTCCACAAGCCTTTGTGAAGCATCTGAAATATGTGATTTGATCCATAAAGTGGCCCTCAGATTCACCAACGGAATTAGCTCAAATCTTGCCAGAAATCTGGTAAACGCGATCAAAAGCTCCCGTGGAGTTATAGCCAGTGATCTGTTCAAGGCCAGACCGAAGATCAGAGAAGAGATTTTGGCAGCTGGGTGTTCCAGGAGACGGGTCATTCCGCTATCAGCATCAAGGGTTTGTAGTAAATCCTGTTTCAACTCAAACAAACTTGTTAATCACTGACCTTGAAATAAATGTGTGTAAATGTTATCTGATGAATAGAGCGATAAGCTTCTCTTATCCAACAGTAGGCTAATCACCACCACCTCCCATTGAAACATCCCCTCATGTACAACCAACATTATCACACTTCACCCAACAGGCCTGTATTAGCAAACTCATTAAAACAGGACTAATTTTTCATGTGTCCTTGGCTACATCTATTACTCCGTTTTTACTGCGGCTCACTTTACAAGGGCGTACAAGTTAAGGCTCAAACAATACCGGCTCTGAAATAGTCACATGCTCGCAGTGCCTCGACTGTCGCCACTGAACACTTACAAGTAAAATATAATTGAGAACCAGACCCCTAAAACTTAAGTGCTTCATTAAAGTTGTGTTTGCTTTCAGTGCTGCTGGTACCTTCTCCAAGTGAGGAATAGGTCATGGTCTAACCTTATGGGTCCTGTGAGACACACTCCGCCGTAAAATGAAACTAAGGTGCCCTCTAGGGAAGTGTTTGTTACAAAAACCCTAAAATGGGTAGTCTGGTAAAAATCTTGGCTGAATTTGGTTTTAAAGTATTGTGCAATGACTATTTCTGAAAAATAATCAAGGTTTCTTACACTTTTGAAAGAGAAGAAATCTAATCAGTGCATGCCATTGTTGTGGGTGTGCATTTTTGTTGAGGTTAAAGTTCAAAGCAGGACAAACCGCAAAGATCATTTGTACCCAAGCACTGGAAATTAGCTCATACAGAAGCAAAACAAGTTCTGTTAATAAAGCCTTTGAAGTTTTTGAAATCAAGACCACATCCGTCCCCATCTTTTCTTTCCTAAAGACATGGCTTTCATTTAAAAAGATCAAATGATGCCATATACAGCAATATCTCCTTTCCATTGTTTTGGACTGCTAACTACTGCCATATAGATGAGACAGACACAATTGCCTCATGCCAGACTTATGCAACTGATCATCTTGCACTATTGACACCGTTTAAAAACAAATTTGTGTTATATTAAAAGGAGATAATATGACACACTACCAGTCAAAAGTTTGGAGACACCTACTCAGTCTTCATTATCACTCAGTTCGTGTGTTTTCAACTTTTTTTCAGAATAGTATTAATAGTATTTATTATTAAAAGTCATTCAAACTACAAAACAACAAATGGAAGCTGAGAATTCTAACTTAAATTTAAACAAATCAAAATTTTCTATACTTTGGCAAAACAATCACAACACTACTGTCTTCAGTTGTGCTGCTTATGGGTGAATTGAATTTGTTTCATAATGTATGCACTTTACACAGTTATTGAACTGAACTGAATTGTAATTAAAAACTGGAGCTGAATAATCACACTATTGTTATGCTACATCTGCATAAATGCAGCATTTGGATTTGAACTTTGCGTAACTGATTTAGTTACTTTCCTGTTTAATACTGTAAAGCTACTTTGAAACAATCTTTATTGTATAAAGCTATAAAAATTGGCTTCTTTAAAGTAGTCACCCTCATACAGGAAAAACATTGACAGGAGTGACATACTTATTTCTTAATAAATATGTATATATTTTTCTTTTTCTGTCAATATTTCTGTTGTGTGCTTTGGTGCTCCAAAACTGAATATTTTTAAGTCAAGTCAAGTCAAGTCATCTTTATTTATATAGCGCTTTTAACAATACAGATTGTGTCAAAGCAGCTTTACAGAATCAAATAGAAAAATAGTGTGTCAATAATGCAAAAGGAACTGCAATAATTCCGATATTCTAGGGGGCACATTAATTCATGCGTTGTGTATTTTTATTAACATGAGCCCTTCACACTGTTTCATGCTCTGATCTGTAGACGAGCTGGCTGCTGTTGCTGCCCTCCAGGCTGGGGCCAAACAAAACCCTGTCCACTTAAAAAATAAAAAGGATCTCTTGTAGCGGCTCTTAAACCATTCACACCCGAGACAGACCTTTATCTCTCTCCTCCCCACTTCCTCTTTTCTCTTCCCTCACCTTTCTCTCCATGCTGCGAGGCCTCCTGCTGGGCCTCTCTTTTTCCGTCTGCCTCTTGCAAATCAATATGAACAAACACAACCACCTAATAACCACCTAAAGAAACAATGAATTCAGAAAACGGATCCAATTAGAATTCTAAGTGGTGGGCAGCACGGCTTTCATAGCTCGGCTGAACAAACTAGCATGCCGGCAGTCAAACAGAGGGCTTGAGGACATGGAATGCTCTGTTTGATTGGTCAGTTCAGGGCCTGTCTGGGTTGGAGAGCTCCTCTCTGATGTTTTGTTCCGCTTCTGTTTATTCAGATGGGCCTAAGAAAACAGGTTGAAATTGTGGGCTGTTAAAATAACCAAGCACTGGATTGAATGTTAACCTGACATACCAGAAGAAAACGTTTGTTTATGTGTATATCAGGCTTGTGCTCCATTCAGAAGTGAATTGAGAATGTCATTTAAATCACAATTCAATCCCTGAATTTCAAGTTGAGGCAGCAAACAGAATGTAGAATTGCAACTTGAATTAGACTGAGAGATGGATAGATGTAACAATAGACAGACAGACAGACAGGCAGATGAACAGAACGGAAGACAGAATGATAAAATTATAGATAGATGGATAGACAGACATCCGGACAGACAGATGGATGGATAGATAGAACAACAGAATGATAGATCGATAGAACGACAGACGATAGATGACAGAATGATGGATGGGTGGATGGATGAATGAATAGATAGACAGACAGAACAATAGATAGAACGATAAATGGACGAACAGACAGACAGACAGGTGGATGGATGAACAGACAGACAGAATATTACTTAGAACAGTAGATGGACAGACGGACAGAAAGACAGAGACAGACAGATAGATAGATAGACAGAGAGATAGATAGATAGACAGACAGACAGATAGACAGACAGACAGAGAGATAGCTATACATTTTGGCAGTGCACACATAGAGGATCAATGCAGCATTGTGCTAGTTAACCCAGAAGCCTCCGCTGCAGAAAGAGATCCTATCAACACGGGCGGTACCTGTTAGCGAAAGTGACCCTCGAGTGCTGCTGCGCTGTCCATTTCAGAAAATACGCTTTAAATGATCCTTTTATGAACCGTAAAGTAAGAGGACCCACTCTAAATACTGCAATCACTCTGTAGCTTTTCAAACACGTCTACCCAGAGACCATTTTACATTCATAATGTTTTATCTGCATTTGAGGATGGTTCACTTCAATTTTTTGGAATTTTGGAAAATTCAAAAGAGATCTATAAAGTAAATGGAACCAGTGTAGATACATAATGCAGTTAATGGAAGACTGAAACTAATTTTTGATTAATATCCCTTTGAGCTCTTTAAGCGACAGCTCATTTCAACGAGAGATCTTTTAACCTTCAGTAATATGCATTTCACCACTTAACTCATTCGTAGCTATAGGATCTCTCAGACAAGACACATTAAACTCATTTACTATCTGAGCAGAGTAATGTCATGAACAGCACAGGATCATGTGACTCAAATACAGGTGCAGCTCTTTAAAAGCACAGCATCGGAGAGCTCAAAGGTCCCGAGACACCGTCTGCTGATCGCGATATTTTAATTTCGAGTACTACCTCAGATGTCAAGCCATTTCCTGTCAGATGGTGACAGAGACAGGCTGTAGTTTTCACAGTGCTTTCAGCAGGTTTGATGGACAGTTTATGCACGCGGGGGATGAGTAATCCTGGGAGTATCTGAAATAGCGTTATGCCGTGGTGGTTTGTGTGTGATTTATGAAGCATCCAGTCTAAGGTCTAAGAGCATTTCACTAACACACCCTCCCTCCCACCCTCGGCTCGCTGTGACTACCCCATGAACTCCCTAATCAATAGTGAATCTGTCTCAGT
>JAUZSZ010000115.1:24319496-24331023 GCA_034780575.1 Labeobarbus marequensis | reverse complement strand
CAGCAGACAGAGCACTTAGCACACAATTATAATCCGTTAAAAGGTAATAAAAGAGTGACCGCACAGCCATTTGCACTCCTTCTTTTTTGCCCTCAGTAAGAATCGGTCTTGCATGCACAGCATGATGGGATAAAGCAATGACCGCACTGTCCTCACTTGTATTGTCAACCTTGAGTACAAAATAACTGCTGCTTCAAGGAATGGATCACAACGATTGACTAGTCATCGATTACTGAGTTCAGTTCATCCAGATTTTTTCTTATATACACACATATACAGACCTATAGAAATATATAAAAATGTACAATATATAAAAATAGATTAAAAATGATCCGAGATATAAACTGCATATATTTCTTATACACTATTAAAAAATTACAAATAATTAATAATCTCGCTAATCAATAGTCTCCAAATTAACTGCCGCTTCTAATGGATCACAACGATTGACTAGTCATTGATTAGTGAGGTTAACTAGTTTATCCAGATTTTTTCTTATACATAACACACACACAGAGAAATATATATTTTATACAATTATAATATATCAATAAAATCTACAAATAATTACATTTAAACGATATTAAAAAATAATCTCACTACTCAACTAGTCTCCTACTGGGAATCTATATTAAAAGAGCATACATATCTTCCTTAAAACTTTATACTATCGATGCTATAAAACACCACTTCAACATAAAAGCATTTCGGTCCAGTTTGGTGCATTATTTCCACAGCTGATAAGATTGGTGTTTCTCTACCTTTTTGTAATGAATGTTTCTTTCTTTTATTTAATTACATTTCACAGTGCTTTAATCAGTACCGTCCCTGCAGGAGTCCAGCTCTCTGGTTATCTGTCCATGTTCCTGGCATCAAGATCACAGGTGGCAAAGGGCCACTCGAAGGCCCTGGGCACTAAACACAGCTTGGGCCTCAGACCAAGACGTGCGGGAATGAACCTCTATCAAAAGGATGTAAGCTTAACCTCTGAACATGACAATGTGGGTCCAGATCAGATAGCACTGTACTTCCACAAGTGTTTGGAGTGTAAAAGAGCTTCAGAAAAGATGAGATTGAGACATAAATCCATGTTTCGATTGAATAACCTGCTATCGATCAAGACAAACAGGTAGCTGGCCTGGTTAGGATGCTCAAACTAATGAATTAGTTTTTTGATAGCACCACTAGTCACTTCACCAATGTAACCAAACACACACCAGTTAAAGAGCTGCAACTGTACACAAGTCTGTAAACATGGGATCTCATTTGAAATAAGATATGAGATTTTCTAGCCAAACAGTCAGTTGGACTGATGTATAATCCATTCCTAAAATATGTACAAAAAAGTGTTTTTGCTGTTTTTAATATAAAGCAATTGTAGAACAGGACTGTATTTGGGTTTAGTACACATATTGAAGAAAAAAAAGTTTGCTACACTTCACAGCATGTATTACATATTCTTCATTAGTTACAGATCACAGTGATCTGAAATCACACACCAACTCATGTATAGTCATATATGTTTTGAATATTTTATACCACCATAAAAAA
Source organism: Labeobarbus marequensis (assembly GCA_034780575.1). NCBI lineage: Eukaryota > Metazoa > Chordata > Actinopteri > Cypriniformes > Cyprinidae > Labeobarbus > Labeobarbus marequensis. Next base: position 24,329,472 of record JAUZSZ010000115.1, on the reverse strand, counting down.
TACCCAAATACAGATGAAAATATGGGTCCCTTATATTATCTGAAAATATAATATTTAATTCTTTATCTTTCTAAGCCACTGCTCTAAAAACACAATAATGTGTCATGAAAAAGTCATGGAAAAATCCCACGTTTTAAGTTTTTTAAAAGTGCTGTTGGTTGATTTGTGAAGAGCTTTTTATAGAATAGCTGATTTGAACAGTTATCAGTGATTTGGTGTACATATAAACACTTAATTGTTCTAGTTTTTTGTGCCTTTAACATTTCACAAAGTCCTAAAGCATCATCATTCACATGAATCATCAGCCACCATAAAAAAAAAAGAAAAGTGGATTGTTTGTCTAAAACATTTCCATAAAGAAGCACAAAAGATTCCTGACACAACAGGGCATCAGTCAGGTACAAAATGCTATAACTGTATAAAAATAGGCAATATAGCCATACCTCCTTCAAGACTATACATTAAAGTTGGCATCCACCTTCTTTCCTGCCGTGTACCGTAAAGTAAACAAGGTCTTCATTAAAGATGGCCAGGGGCAGAGCCTTCAGAAGTGTATTGTGGTTAGAATGCAGCTAAATCTGCATAGCAGTGCTGTTCATGCGTTTCCATTCATTCCCTTTGGCTCCAGTGCTCATACTATGGGGAGCAGTGTAGATTTCAGAGAAAATAACATAGTTATAAAGTTATATTGCTAAGCCTTAACCCTTTCCTGAGACTATAGGTTTCCCCTAAATTTCCTGAGCTGAAATTGTGGAGGTGGGATTGTTTTGAAGAAGCTGTGTGGGTCACATTAATATTGAACAACTGTGTCCTATAACAGCAAAAGCAGTATTTAGAATGCAATGACCAGCAAAGTCATCTAACTGTGCTCTCAACCTTGTCAATGAGTTTAGTAAACTTTGTTTGCAAGTCCAGTTTTGCAGTGTGAGGTAGGGTTGAAGCTACACAAGTGTGTGTGTGTGTACCTTTGATAAATAAAAAGTTAAAAAGAACAGTGTTTATTCAAAATAGAAATTTTACAATATACACTACTATTCAAAAGTTTGGGGCCAGTACATACTTGTATTCAGCAAGGATTAAATGGATAAAATGTGATTGTAAAGACTTAAATTGTTAGAAAATATTTTGAATACATGCTATTCTTTTTTAACTTTTTATTCATCAAATAATCAAAGACAAAATTATGTGTTTCACCACTGATAATAAATCAGCATATTAGAATGATTTCTGAAGGATCCTGTGACACTGAAGACTGGAGTAATGGCTGATGAAAATTCAGCACTGCATCACAGAAATAAATTATATTTTTAAAGTGTATTAAAATGAGAAACCAATATTAGAAATTGCAATAATATTTCAAAATATTACAGTTTTTTTTCTGTATTTTTTATCAAATAAATAAAGCCTCGATGAACATAAGAGACTCCATTAAAAAACATAAAAACTATTACTGATCCCAAACTTTTGAACAGCAGTGTATATATAAACAGTGTGTATTTTATTTCATTTTTCATTTTGATACATGCAACTTTTCAAAATCAATGAAGTAAATGAAAAACAAAATACATGTATCTGTGCTATAAGTTTAAATAGGATTGATTCCAGTGATTTAACATCAGTATTATAAGTATTTATATTTTATTATCGATCCCCCACTCCCTAGTGTCTGGAGCATCAGCGATCAGATGCAAATTGACACAATTAGCACAGTTAGCCTTTACCTCTTAGGCAAAACAAACTTTCATGTTATCTGCTACTGTAATCGACAACTCCACCAACCTTCCATCTTAATCCTGGGCTTCACACCACTTTCACAGTCTTAATGCTTGATAAGTGACGAGAGACAAACACAGAGAGCCTCATAAACGCCTGCCACTGATTCGCTTTCATGCCTGTGATGTGGCATTAACCTTCTCCGACGCCATTTTTACTGTGTACAGTAGCTAGCTGAGGAGCGGGCTGCTAATTGTCTGCTTAACGGGGGCAACGTGCTGGAAAATGACAGGATTATTTGATAAAGAGGTGCAGATTAATGTGATACTGAAGAGAAATCTCATTCCTAACACCTTTAAAAGTGTACATAACACAAGTCGGTGCTGAGGGCCATTTATCACTCACACAAACATACATAACTGTCATGTTCGTGGACAAACACTAGGCTCAGCTGTGTTTTGCATGTAAAACAAAATTGTCGATGTTATCTCCGAAGGTCTTGCACTGCTTTCGACGGGAATTCTTGCTCAACCCTGAACCTTCGGGGGCGTTTACGCGTCTCCTAACCTAAACATGTTAAATTCAATAAAACCTTCGTACTATTTTAATAACAGGAATAGCTGGAGGCTTAAATACCTTTGTTTTCCTTCCATTGAGCCGATATCACGTTTCTCAATTTCAGACGCTCTTTTTTCCCTTCTCTTTCTTTCTTTAATATCCTCATTCCCTGCAGGAAGACTGGCTGTGCCCTGCGTCTTTCATTCCCTAGCCTAACTCCAACCATATGTTCCTCAGTCTCTCTCCATGCGATCCTGCAGATAGCAGGGCTTACGCACACCGCCGCTGCTTATCTTACCATTCAAATTACAAACAATTACACATCAATAAAAGACAGATTCTGATGTTCCAGATGGACAGCAAACACAAGATGATCCCCGACCCGAGCGAAAACAAACAGTCCGGCCTGACTTGACTGCCATGAAAGCTTGGAACGAAGGCGCTTTGCCAAATCAACGGGGATTTAGTAAAACAACAAAATTGGAGAACGAAAAGGGAACAGGGAAGAACAGCAGTGATAAAGATGGAGAGACAGATATACGGCCATACTGGACTTTTCCAGGAATGCTTAACTGTGCTTACAAGAGACTTACGGGACAAGAATTACCTCACTGCTCCCATCCAAAACATCCATCATTTTTCACTTCTGATGTGGAACATGATGTCTTGATTTGAGGGTACATATACACTTGGCTTTTTTTTTTTTTATAATTGACTGAAGTTTTATTTAATTTCTTTATAAATTGAGACCGAACTAAACATTCTTTAATGCCATCAAAGAATAAAATCATAACATAAGCAAATTTACATTTATTTATGCAGATACACTAACATTCAAAGGTTTGGGGTAAGTAGTTTTTTTTTTTTTAAGAAGTTCATACTTTTATTCAAAAGTGACATATAATGTTAAATTTGTATTCACATTCATACTTATTAAAAAACAATTACAGTTTACACAAAAATTTTAAGCAATGAGAAATGTTTCCTGACCACCAAATCGGTATATTAGAATGATTTCTGAAGGATCATGTGACACTGAAGTGTGGAGTGATGACTGCTAAATATTCAGCTTTTTATTCTGTCATAGGAATAAATGACAAAATATTCAGTTATTTTAAACTGGAAAAATATTTCAGAATACTAATATTTTTACTGCAATTTCGGTCAATGTAATTTCAATAAACACCATTACTGTAAAAAACACTGCTATACTGAAACTTAATAATAAAATTATTCTTAATAAAGTGTTAATAGAAAAGAGACTTTGTGAAATGCATAAAAAAGTCCTTTTACTTTATGAAGAACATGGATCATCCACCAGGAGGCAGAAGATAAAGTATATCATTAAAACATTTTCCAATGGTTTCTTTTTATTCTGTCTATTTTTTTAACCACCTGCTATAATTATTTTATAAACTTTTATAAACTAATTTCTCAACTGCTAAGATATGGGAAAAAGTGCTAATAATTAAAAAAACAACAACATTGGACTACTACTAATACTGGACTAATATTACTAAAATAGTATTAAAACATCCGTCATGAAATAGATATAAGCATACAGTCCCTGTGTACAAGTACATGCCTTTTTTAAATTTTTTTTACTGGCAAAACTTTGGTGGCTCAGTAAAACTCCTCTAGCTGATATCACTTCTGTCTTCTGTTTATTTGCACATCTGGCCTTGAGGAGTAACTAAAAGCACTCTGATGATGTTATTTCATATCTTGCGGTATGTGGCTCTGCTTACTGATGAAACTTTTTTCCGTAAGCGATTAGTCATTAGTTCAGGAATACATTTCTCAAGTATTCCTCCCATCTCTGCCTGCCAGTTGATTATGGACATGCCTGAACACAAAATCGCACACATGCATGGTCGGTCAGCTCCCGGACTGGGCGGCCACTGTGTGCTAGATGATTGCTTGTGCGTTGGTGTTTGTGAACGAGAGTGTGTTTGATGGAAAACGGCCCACTGACAGAGACACCCAGACTCAGCAGATGGTGTGAGAGATGAACCAGCAGCATGAAGCACGAGCCAGACATGACAAGAAGAAGAAGAAAAAAAAAGGATTCCCTGAAACACAAATCCCGTCAGATTTCACAGCAGTTGGTATAGAGGGAACTGTACATTTAACAAAAACTTCTGCATACAAACGTCCCGTCTCCACCCAAGAATAAACGCTCTTTATAAACATTAACATGTTCTCATTGTGGGTGGCAGAGCTTCACCAAGACCAATAACTTCGACAAGGCCATGTCTGCGCTCACAATGACAACTTTGTGGAGTCGCAAGCTCAAAAATACCAGGTCTCTGTGTCTTTACAGACGGTGAAATTGTGGTGCCATTTTAAACCATTTATTTAATCCCCTAATTTGTATCAGGTGCAATTAGCTCTGTGACATAAATGTATCACAGATGTGAGGTTGAACAGACCGAGAGAGTGTATTTAAAAAGCTGCCGTCTGTTAAAAGACAGAGAGGGATGCTGATTTGTGGAAACTGGAGGGATAGCACAGGACTTCTCTTTCTGTCTCTTTCACACATATTCGCCAAATATGAGTCACTTTCTATGAGGGTGTGAAGGTGAGTGTGTGTGTGTGGGTGTACGTGTCTGATATAGACGAACCGGAAAAACAGAGAGGGGGAGAGAATAAAAATAAAACAAATAAATGATGTGTTGTGGGGGGGCGGCCAAGTGAGTTTGATACCATATGTGTGCATTTGACCGCACTTTAGAAAAGTTGCTGATTTTGTGCAAAAGGCCATCTGTACCGTTTCCCTGACCTTCAGCGGGGATGAAATGGACGGTGAGCACTTAAATGTGTGTGTGCGTGTGGTTCCAGTGCTCTTTAGTTCATCTATTCTGTGGTATTCACACTCTTTTTACATTCTCAACCTTTCAATTCATTCGGCTTTACTGGGTCGAAGAGTGACTCATTCTAGTACAGGGGTTTTAAAACTGGCGCCCCGGGTAAAAGTGTGCTTAAAAAAAATTAAAAAATAACAAAATCTTAAAATAAATTAGTAAATTAAAAACTGTTAAATAATTGTGTCAAATAAAAAATAAAATAATAAACTAAAATACTGACACTCATAGTGTTCTAATATAACCGTAATTGTAGGTAGAAAAAATACACAGTGTCGTCGACCAAAAATAACGAAAACAAATGATATTTTTCAGATAATATTTTAAGACACATTAGTAATATATTTTTTTATTCAGAAAAAAAAAATTTTACAGATAAAAAATATATATATAGCTGTCATAATATTCTAGAAAGGGGATACTTACAAAAATTCGAAAACAGTTCAATTTTTTACCCTAATGACTCCTCATTTTTCTATAATTTCACATATTATTTCAAAATATACATTGTATTATCATTGAATATTGTATACTATTGTAAAATATCCCAGGTTATTGGAATGATCAGTAATCAACTGGAAAAAGTTATATGCTCTTTACTGTAGCTGGCTGAAATGATGTTTTCTCATGTGTTTCTTATTTAATTTATATCATAAATAATCAAAAGCGTAATCATAATAATCATTATCATTCATTTTCTGCAGTAACGTGTGAAGGTAATCGCTTTGGAATGTCATGACTGCGGAATTTCGGGATGGAAGGCATAACAAAAGATTATGATTGCAGTTTATGTGCCTCCAACGCAGATTAGAGGACGATGTTTACAGAATGACATCAAGAGGGTCTCATATCAGCATGGGCTGTGAAACCAGCGTAGCGTGACGGACCAAGTAAAGAACTTAATGGAATGTTGGCTCAGAGCTCGGAGGAATGGCACAGAGCATCTCCCGGTTAAAGGGAATAAGGAAGGGAATAAAACATCCCGTGTCAACACTCACAACTTTTTGCCAGTTGCGCTTGATGAGTTAATTCATTTTTTTTTACCAGCCATAAAAACTTCTTACCAGCTTTGAAACTGTACTGCATTAAATACAGTTTTGGAAAATACTTGTTTTTTCTTTATTCTATTTATTGATGGTCTTTAAGTCACTTGCAGCATAATCTACAATCTTGAAAATTCTTCAGAAAAACTGCACTGGTCTCAAAAATGTGAAGGTACATCATATGGCACCAAAAGTGTCAAAAAAAAAAATTATATATATATATATAAAATGCATGTTAAAACAAGTAGTTCAGAAGGATTGTGTTTTTCAACAAGTCTTTTTTTTCTGGCACTTTTTGGACTTTGCCCCTTCCTCAGAAACCCAGATTAAATCTGGACATGTTCTTTTATACCAGTCATCGTGCGACCAGTTTTCGGATGAAAAAAAAATATATAGAGTGGACCAACAGTTCATCATAAACGAGTCGACACTGAGAAAATTGTTTTTATTGAATAGGGCTGGAGTGTGTGGTGCTCTCTCTCTCTCTATCCCCTCCCTGCGGGCAGGGAGAAAGACTTGACCCCGTGATTTACTTCCTGCTTCTCTGAAGCCGTTGTACTCCGTCAGTGCATCCCCACACACACACACACACACACACACACACACACACACCTGAGAACTCAAGGACAGGGCAAGAGGACTTTGCATCCACACACTCCACTTCCTGCCATCTTTGATTCATGGCTTTCCTGGCTGAATGCTTAACGACCTAACAGTGACAAAGCCAATGTGGAAATAGGGCTCTTTTTTATTTTACAATCATACGTGAAGTTTTAATTTCATCCGTTGAATATGCTTTGATTAAAAAGCACTTTGTTAATAAATGACCACGTTGTGTTTTCACGCTTTGTCATTGAAGTATTCTCTTTTAAAGGTGCACTTGGTGGAGTGTATTAGCGAGTCCCACTCGGCGGTGGACAGGCGGTGTCACGCTGATGTGGACGAGCTGCCCTACTTTAGAAAACACAGCGAAGGGGAGAGAGGAGCTTCTGAGGCCTGGGGTAACTCAAGCACATCTCTCACTGTCTCTGTTCTTTCTCTTTCGCTGTATGGGTGAAAAAGGGGGCAGTGCCAGCGGGCACACTAGGGTGTCCAGGGGAAGGGGAGGGGGCCCCAGCTGCAGTGCTGCTTGGGAACGCTTTCTCGCTGTGAGCTGGAGAGCGCCAGCAAACCGGCATCCCAGCAGCCGCTGCCTCTGTGAGAAAGAGGGGCAAGAGGGGCAGACTCACTGGGGCCCCCTACTGACTCTATACTGCTGGTGAACTAGGGCAGCAGAGGCAGAGACTCTACCCATCATGCCACAAGACAGTCGGTGAACTAGGACAAGGCTAGAAAGAACAGGCACGATGAAAAGCCAATGAGGGACTACTTTTATTTGTTCCCAAGGACCAAATTTAACTTTTATCCACACCTGCCAATGCAGAGTGAACTGAGAAACTGCACTTCACATGATCTTAGTAAAAGTAAAAAATTGTATTATAACAATGAGATCAGTTCTTCCATTATTAGGGACAAACAGCATATGTATATAATATTTATTTGAAACTTATATACGCACATCAAAACCTATACAGGTATGATGACATAACTTTGTTTTGTATAATTTATAATTTAATATATTATAAATAATAGTGAATATAATATAAATAGCATGAATGTTATATGATTTCATTGACTATGGATTCTATTAATGATTTTTGAGTGCTTTTGAATTATTATATTATTTTATATTATTAATTATATTGAATTTATTGCCTATAGGTAATGCGACAGACAGGCAGGCAGGCAGGCAGACAGACAGATAGATAGATATAATATTTAATATTATTATTAGCATTTAAAACATTATTGTTAGTTATATCTTTAATAAAAGATAACATCAAATAGGAGCTTCTTGGTAAATTTTTGCATTCCACTCTGCAAGGTATGCACACACACACACACACACACACACACACACACAAATACATATTGATATAGATATTGATATAGATATAATAAGATGCCAAAACCAATTTTACTATTTGAGTTAAGTGTTAATTTTGGAATCCATCAATTTCTCTACATAATCAATTCATGTAAAATGGCTGGTGCAGTTTCATTCTTGTGGTTATAGCAATTAATGTAAAATTAGGTTAATGTACCCATTCACTGAACAGATTCATTATAACATTTATTAAATCAATTTCAGAGATACTTCACACTTTTATAAAAGACTGAATGAACTGACCGATTACAATGCTAGCAAGAAGAGTGTGCAATTAACCTTTCATTTTTTGGCTAGGCTAATTAAGGGACAAAGAGTCATGCATGTATGTATAGCACATTCTCATCCTTCTTGAATTGTTCTTCTAATTACGTATTTATTGATTTTTTGGATTTACGCCTGTCTCATACACCTGCTCTCGACGTAATCAACAACAATCAGAGCCATCGTTTCAGCCACTTGCTTGTAACGACGCCATCACTGGCCAGTCTCTCAAAGGGCTCCGCTCAAACGCTTTGGATGGATTTCAGGGGCCTTCATTTATTTGTGATTGACGTGAGCCACTCTGGCGGGAAGGGTGCTGCAGCAGATTGATCACCGTTTTCCAAAGGCCTGAACATGTGATCTAATGTTAAATCAGTGTGCCAAAAGAAAAAAAAGGGGAACGGAGGGAAATGAAAGAGAAGGGGAGAAACAGAAAAATGTAATTGCTTTCTCCCAGACTCCTAGGACATGCTTTAGTCTTCGGAATGACAAAGGCAGGTGCGCCATTATCTGAACACAAAATAGAATATAAACTCCTTTAACGGGAATATGCCAGGTTAAAATGAATTTAAACTCTATAGACAGCATCTGTGGCTTGTTGTTGATTACCACCGAAAATAATTTCCACTCAATTCTCTGTCTGAAAAAACAACAAAGAGTGTGTTTACAGAAATACACTAATAAAGGATGTCAACGGGGAAATCATACAGTAGTGGAATATACATTACAAATGTACAATTATCTCACAGTTTAAAGAGTATAGCAACTCTTGAACAATTTAAATGAGATATTCACATGCATGATATAATACAATCAACTTACAAACCCTATCTGTTAGGGATAATTAATTAAAATTGTTGAAGTGAATTATTCTGATTCTCCTGAAATATTCTATTACCTATTCATTGCAAACATTTGAATTATGTAGGTAATTCAACAGGAGATGAAGTGCTTAAGTGCCAACGAAAGTACAAGCTTTACATTTCCACTTTTCAAATGCACAGATGTCCAAGGTAATGCCATTTTATGTATGTTACTGTAAGCAAAAATGGCAATCAACAACACACAGCAGATGTATATACTTTCTTAATGAAAATCAATCTATGCTCAGCTAACTTGTGGTTCTCTTCATATTAAACTGGGACAGAAGAAAGTATTCTGCTCTGCATCTTGATATCACATCAGTTAGGTCCTCACATACCCATCTACCTGAATGCTACTATATCAGATAGAGAGCAGGTTTTAGATGGACAGGTTATCAAGTTTTATGAATTCTTATCAGCATCAAAAGTGAGATTTCCCAGTTGAGATGCGCCCAATTCTATTTCCAACACAACACAACTCTCAAACCAAGAGCAGCGGCTATCTCGTCTGTATAATTGACTCCATCTAATTCAGCAGTACGTCTAAGCCCTTCCACAGAGCCGTGGGGCTTTAGTCGTCCTCTCATCTGTCCTACCTGTGTCACTATTTAATCCTCTCGTTCCTTATGGCCAGACACAGCAGCTCTTTTAATTAGTGACCCAATTAAACCTTTTGCTGGTGTC
>JAUZSZ010000115.1:24289562-24301170 GCA_034780575.1 Labeobarbus marequensis | reverse complement strand
CTTTACATTTCTCCAAAAATTCCTCCAAAAAGTTGCCCTATTCATTTTTATTGCTTGCTTTTTCCAAAACAAGACTGACATTAATTTTTGGACACAAAATACAATTTGCAAAATACCTCAAGAAAAATCACTTTTTGGAATGGCAGTGGGGGTGAATATTTTGTGTGAGCTATCCCTTTAACGCTAGCCTTACAAAATCCACAAAATATATTTTTTATGTAAAATCTGTTTCACACATCCTGTGTCTGTGGTGCGAATTTAATCCAGCACCCATATTAACATGTTACAGAATCCCCACTGAATGGGGGGGGGTAGGGCAGTGGAACGTCCCAAAAGCGGCACTGAAAGTAGAGTTTTGCACATCACATGCTGAACTCAGCAGAAAACATGTTGAAAATGCACTTTAAACCTATCTATCAACAGGATCTTGTGCAACATAGACTTTTACGAAGCAACATAAAATAATGGAGCAAACTATTCATCCCTTGTTTGAAATGAGGTCTGTTGTGCGTGACGCAAAACCCACACACAGTGGCAGTCACCCAAATAGAACTGAATCTGTTCACTTTCTCTTCATACATGACTGAGTCCAGTTCAAATGAAAGAGCTCATTTCAACAGCTAATTCATAGTGAATCAACATAATCACACAGCAGCCTTCTCATGTCAGAAATGGTTCTCCAATTTTACAGTCAGTCGATTTTTATCCTTGTACTGTAAGTCATACACTGTCATGTATCACAATAAAACTTTTCAACTTGCAAAATAAGTCACAGCTTGTGCATTTGAAGGGTCACAGCACATCTAGTCCTGCATTTGTGCTCAGTGGTTGATAATTAACTGACCAACATTCACATCCCTACTTTGAACATCTGTCCAATTATTTTTCTGAAGTTAAGCCAGCTACAACACAAAAGGATAAACTGCCAGAGCCAGTTGATGCTTTCAGCTTATCTACATATTTTAAATAAATATGAAACAGGAATTTTAAATAAACAATTTTTAAAGGAATAGTTCACCCAAAATCAATCAAGCTCCATCCATTTTTTATATACTTCTTCCTAGAACTGTTGCATTCTAATATACCCTAACATATAAATAACTTATATTATCTCTTAAAACTGGACACTGCAATTTCAAACTATGTACTATGAATCTTTTTTTAGTGTCCTTCTCTCTTTAGAAGAGTTGCACTCTGAGCTAGTTCTTTATATTCCGCTCCTTGTAGTGAAAGGGAGTCTAATCAACTCTTCAGCTAGATTATATGAATTGGGTGTCCAGCAGTTATGCTTCTTCTCGTCTAATTTATGAGTCTCTCAATCTTCCTGCTACAGTTTGAGGACTCCATTACCCTTGATGCCCGAAGGAAAGTAGCCTACCTTCCCCTTCAGACAAAAGATGACTTTCAGTCTCCTTTTACATGTGGTAAAAAAAAGGCAAGGCAGGAGTAAGAATTGCAGGATGTAATTATGTTTCACAATGGTTTGCTTGATTGATTTAGATATTAAGAGGAAAGTATGAAAGTGTTTCTTCAACTATAAGCAGGCACTTTTTGGTCCTTTTTGCAAAACATATTCTCTTAAAACACTTTTTTTATTATTATTATTTGTCAAGGAGATAATTTATAAGTTCCATTCTCCAAACTGCTTTTCCTCTTTTTGGATGTGGGGGCTGGTATCTTAATTTGTATAATGACCCTGACAAACGAAAAATCCACACAATAAATATTGAAATACACTTATTATTTATGATGTATTTTCATAGTTTAAGATTAAATGTCTCTGTGAAATAAAGAATTTGACATATACTGAAAACTTCATATACTGAAAAAAGAAAGAAATCTCTTTTTTTCTTCTTCTTTTCTCCCTGGGACATAAAAAGGTGCCTGAGAAGCTGAATAAACATCCGTGAGTGAGATCTGGAAGTTAGTTCTTCCATCCTGAGGTTTCTCTCAGTGCGAGACAGAACTCAGAGCACGAGAGTCTTATATCTCTGCACTAGAGTATGTGCATCAGGCAGTAGTGAGCTGTCAAAGATCAGCATATAAATAGTAATTGAGCGCTCCGGGCGTCAGGAGCGGGACATAGAGACACTGTGGCCCTTCTCCACAGGAGCACCCAGCCTCAAACGGCCTCTGCTGAATGACAAAATGAAGGGAGGAGAGCATGTCAGCTCCCCACAATTACTCCATCTCTCTGTCTCGCGCTTACAATGGTGCAAGAAGTAGCCCGCGGACAACAGCGTTGAGTGTCAGTCAACTTTTTGCTTCACCAGACATACATGTGCATACATAAACCAAACTATCTTACCCCCTTACTAAATCAATTCCCACACTGTTTAAATGAAGTGATCCTCTACACTTAGTACACATACACAAATGTATGACCAATGCACGTTCACATTCCTGATTTACATATTCTCTGTAATACTTTATATACTGTGTTTTTGCATTGCAGAGGTGGAATTGTAGGGGTGATATAGCTATTTGACTCAATATTGTTTTTGTATTTTTTTTATAGATTAAATGTAGTAGTGGAAAAAAACCAAAAAAATCAAACAAACAAAAAAACAAAACAAAAATAAAGGGAAAAGGTTGGTAACCTGGTAACCTAGCTAAGACTTCAGCCTACATAGACAAAATAAAAATCTTGATGAAAATGATGATAATTCATACCTGATATATATCAGGTAAAATACGTTAATTTTTCTTAAGGAAAAAAACTGCTCTATTAACGCTGTAAAGGGTCAAACTAACCTAAGTACAAACTATATAATTTAATTGCTATATTACTTTATATAGAATAATCAACATTCAAATAAAAACAAGAGTTTTATATAAACAAATAAGAGTTTTATATAAACATTTTAAGTATGCAAGACAGTTTTTATGTCAACTTAAGTGATAATTACATTTCTACTCCAATTCATTAGTGAAATATAAACATTTAAACTTGTTTTCATGACAGATTTATTCAAACATGCAATAAATAAGACCTTTTTTCTATAAACATTAAATGTCTTTCCTAAGGTAAATGTAACGTTATGTGACATAATATTTACTTGCTGCTTTAATGACATCTTTTCCATGGTTGAAACACTTATTAAACAATTACGAGACATTTCAGTAAGTTGTAGAGTTCATCACCTCCTGAGAAGTGAAGAAGCACATTGATCAAATTACAATGAAATCTATAAGAGTTCAGCAGAGATGGACACGGGCGGCACATGTACAAGCAAAAAAAACAAACAAAAAAAAACCCCACACAAACACAGGAAGACAATAATAGGAAAGGACTTGTCCTGTCAGAGACCTTCGCAGTGATAGAATGCCATGTGCTCCTATGTGACAGTGTGATATTGGTTCAGGCTGAGTTTGATAAATGCATTGGTTATATGAGAAGCAGAAAACCAAGGCCTCATTGAGCAGATGTCCTATATGAGAACACCGCCAGGCCCAACGGCGCTCCCACAGCGGGGCCGTCTCTGTGGCCTCAAACATGCTTCTCTGGAAATGAGATTGCAAGACGTTCCTAGCTCCTAAAGGAACATTCATCTGTTATCGATATCACCTCTTCAGGTTTTGGAGGAAGTTGGTAACAAAATAATGACTTTGCGGAGTCACTTGAGAGTGGGAGAAAGATGTGCCTGTTTTGGCAAGATCCCAAGGTGAACGAGAAGAAAGAACGATGAACAGAAGCGAGTGACCTCTCTTCAGACAGGTGCGACTCCCCTCTCAAGACCACCTGCCTCTCCTAACAGGGTCAGCTTATTAATTCTGCCCCCGTATGGCCACTGCTACAGCTGCTGAAACGGTGAGAGAAAGACTGGCTAACCTGCTCCAGCACAAGCGACAAAGCCCATCGCTCTTTAGTTCAGTGTGCCATAGACCATTCCAGAAAAGTACTTTGGCGGTACCACAGTGCAGCACTGAAGAAAACAACTAAAAATAGAAATGCGACTAACTTAACTGCATTTTTCAGCAGTGTGGCAGTACCTCAGCTATTTTCAAAACAGTGCATCTTTTGTAGTAACAAACTACCGTTTCCCTGCATAGGTGGTGCAGTGTGACAAAATGCTATATTACAGTTTTTTGACACATTGTATTGCACATACAACAATGTCCTCTCTCATATGTAGCATTGTGAAATCCTATTCATTTACATGAACCAGTTCAAAAAATGAGTCTGCACAGAAAGCCCTGCGCGGCAATTTACAGCTGAAAACATTTAGTTAAATGCATTTAGTTAAACATATTACTATGTTTTTGATCCAGTTATAAACAGTAAAGGGGGTCATTTCTAGTTTCATTAAATGTATTTAATGTAAAATGGTCTGTTCAAGTTAAGTGCTGTCACATTAGAGGTCCTTGTTTTTGTCAAAAAAAAAATACTATAAACAGTTACTGCTAATTATGAAAATAAATGATATAATCTGGCAGTTACATATTTTTTACATGGCCTCAAGCTGTTTTGCTAGCTTTTGTTAATTACTTGATTATGAATAACTTGGGAAGTTTCAAAGTAGCTTCTCCAACAATGGTAAAGTGATAAAGTGTTAGATGGTAATGCCATGGTACTTCCAAATATATTTACTTTATTCATAAACCTCGGTATTTCAGTGGTAGTCCAAAGCATTTCACAGAATACCATGGCATTTCCATGGCACCTGTCTAAACACCCAGTAGGCAACATCAGATGTACCTGGTCTTCAAAGAGCTGCTCTGAATGTCTCTCCCTGCATGACACCAAAGGCATCCTTATGCATTTTCTTCATCTGCAAATCTTTTTTTTTTTCATACAGAGAAACTAAAGGGTGAAATGTGATAAATGATAAAAGGACAGCCTCTTCATGCAAGTCATCAAGAGAGCAGAATAGCTCCAGATGTGTTCTTGCCTGTAGGAATATGGGCTAGAGAGGGGGGTCATGCAGTCAGTGTTTAGTGAGTTTGAGGATTATTCATGTGTATGGAACCAGAAAACCTACAAAAAGGGCAACATTTTTTCTTCACTGATTCCAAATCAGGGTCATAAAGTCAAAAAATCCTCATCTTTTTTTTATTACAAATTATTAGTATAACAATTTCAGAATTTGTTATGCAAGCACTATAACACTAAATGTACAACAACAATGCAGCATTTCAATGACGTCTACAAGTTTGTGTAGAACCTCATGATCATGTTCTCCTTTAGAATGTGCTTCAATGTAAAACATCTGACCTTTTGAGCAAAGACGTTCATAAGGCCAGTGTCGCAAATTTGCTTATTTCTTCAACAGTCCTATTTAGGAAAGCATTTCTCATCAGCTTTCTTTCCTTTTTGCACCCACTGGCCTTGACACCACACGGACAACATAAAAAATCATGAGGCTAGCAGAATTGTTATTAATCATCCATATAAAGGTCAAATAATGTGCTGGAGGTACAGTGACACCACTTTTCTTTAAGGACAACTAACAAGAGAAGAAGAAAGAGAGACCCTGATCCTATAGTCTGAAGCTATACATCTTACATGCACAATACAAAATGTGAAAATACAGCACTGTACTGTATCTGTGAGCACATTTTAAGCAAACACATATTTTAACTCTTAATAAAAAGGCATTTGCAAGATAAACTGCTATCATTATGCATGAAAAAAAAAAATCAGAAATACAATATCTGTCAAAACGTAATTAACTAATGAAAGTATTGACACTTAACCCCACCGTGGAGACAGCTAGTCTAGCGCTGGGTTTTGTCATGTGTGCAATTCGTTGCACTGTGGATAGCAGGCAGCATATTGATGAGCGTGCCATGTTAAAGTTAGCATTCTAAACCCATGTCTGGTTAAACCCCCTCAAGCGGACAGGTCTGCCAGGCTGTAATTAATGTACAAACATTGACTTTCAAACTGGTTGTGGCCCCAGGTCATGCTTTGAATCTGATTCTGATTCCTCGCTATGCAAAGGTAAGAGATGAAGATTATTTGGCTCACCTGTGATGATCTGAGACCTGTTGATTTACATTCAGTGCCGGCCCACTGGCATTCCACCGTTCTAACCTGGATATATCACTCAGTACAGCATTAGGCCCCGAGTAGTGTTTACATAGAGGCTCAGTACTCTAATATAAATCAATACTGAACATATAAACCAATCGAGAAAAATAAATGATGCCCAAAGAGACTGGATCTGAAAGCACAACTAGTGCTTTTTGGGAAAGTTTGGGAATCTAGTTTGGGAAATGGTATCCAAATAGGACAAGTGTACCCATCAGCTTCCTTCTTAGCAACAGTAATGGCCAGAGTGTGGGCAAAATAGAGAAAGCATATAATCTACGCTTTGCCACACAAAGTCCCTTTTATATCAATATAACATCAAGCCAGTGAAGGGAAAGAATGAGACCAAATGTAGGCCAGTCAATTGATGGATCTGTCTGTGACATTGAACAGGCGTCTGTCTGGAACGGGCGCATCGAGATACAAAGTGAAATCTGTCACTGCAATTTGTGTTCATTTCAGTGTGTATTCAAATTAGTTATTGATTTTTTTTTCTCTTTTTTTCAGAAAACTGCTCATTCTAAGACTATGCAAAATAAGACAGACAGACAGACATTAAGAAGGAAGAAAGGAGGTAAAAAATTAAGGTAGAAAGAAAAATAAATAAATAAATGGCAGAAAAGAAATATGGAAGAAATAAAGTAAAAAAAGAAAAAAAAATTAGTGAAAGAATGATGTGAGAAAAATAAAAAAGTAACAAATAAAAGAAAAGAGGAAATAAAGCAAAAAAGGAAATAAGAATTTAAAGGAAGGAAGAGAGAAAAGAGTGGAATGAAGAAAATAAGTAAAAATAAATTTAGGGGGAAAAAAACAAGAAGGTAAGCATGCAGGAAAGAAGAACTGAAGAAAAGTAAAAAGTAAAGGAGGCAACACGTAATGTACTTGATGTACTTGAGAATGATCTATTCTTCCATAATCTCCTGTCAGTCAAGATATGCAACAGATCCTCAATAACAGCGACGCCTTCTTATGAAGGACAAAAACTGCTGACAAGTGTCTTTTCATTCTAAGGCCTGAGGTTTACGGCTTAATCCATATTAATACAATCACCAGGGAGAGAGGCAAAAAAGTGGCCATTACATTTTTCATAATCTTCCATTTCTGTGAGCCACAGATAGCAAGCATAATTAATCCCTATGATAAACGACTCACTGACGAGGATGTCATCACTTTATTTTGGAGGATGTGCGCTGGCTCTCTGTTGTTTCTGCAGTAAGTTCTCTCTAAGCCAGGCCGTTCTATTGAACGGAAATATGATAAGGAGGGTCTAATGGGATCTATATGCAAAATAGATGAAAACTTTATGGATCAGGTGCAAGAGTTCGGAAGCAAGTTAACTTATACCTTTAGAATCGAGACAGAAATGTAACAATAAATGTAATTAGTAAAGCACATTGAAATCATATCTAATTCTTTTATCAAGAGTGATAAGGCTCAAAAACAGTCTTATTGATGAGCAGGTTTCTCTCCCATATTAGACAAAACTAATCCATGGAACTGAACAGTCAAATTGTTCTTTTTAAATAAACTTTTATCTTCCTGAGTTCAGAGGCGTCATCGAAATTGATTTTCATGCGAGCATATCATGGAGGGCATATTGACACTGTGAAAGCAATTGGCTGTAACCTTGGGTTATGTATATCTCTCATATGATCCGCTGATTAATTATAACCTTCGCTGCCTGTTTACGCTACAGTTCTCACATTATTTCTTTCATTTAGCGCTGTTATCAACGAGTGAGAAAAAAGGTCCCACATTTCCAGATTTCATAATATCATTATTATAAAAATTGTACATTTAAGAAAAACACACTGACAATGTAATTACACTGTTTTGTGTGATGCAAGGCTGTCAAACACTGACAACGGCAGAAGGAGAATTAAAGTAACTGTGTGAAGTTGATGCCCTTCTCTTGAAGATTGTCATGTACCATAAACAAATTTAAACAACTGACAATTCAATCTTTCTCTTCATGCTGATGAATGAGTAATCAAATTAGCATTGTATTATTCTTACTGTAGTCGGATACATTAGGAGACAAACACAATTTCCTCAGAAGATGGCTGTATACATATTATGCATTATAAGTATTTCAAAACATTATAGATATAGATAATAGTATAAGATGGATTTTATATTAAAATAATGTAACAGAAATGTTATGCCTGTATTTCGAGGCCGTCATGCAACAGTTGTTGTGCCCAAACATTCAATACTGAGAAATAGCTATAATAAAGAGGGAGCATGATCATGTGATATTGTTTTTGCACAACAGTTCAATAAACAAGAAAATAATATTAATAAGCTTACATTTTAGATTAAATATTGTCAGTTATTTCGTTTTTGCTCTGTCAATGAAAATAGATTTTAAAAAGGCTGCTGTGCATCCTGAATAAATCAGTGTTTTTTTAATGGATCGGTTGAATGAATGATTCAGTGAATCTCTCATAAAAACAGCCACTTGTTACATTGCTGTATGAATCAGTGTATTTGAATAAAACCGATCCAATGACTGTAAAATCAGTCACTTATCGCTACCTACTAGTGTAACAATATGTATATGCTCTACCATTCAACAGTTTGTAGTCAAAATATTTTACTTAATTCTTTTATTTTAATTAAAAATATTCAGCAAGGATGAATTAAACAGATGAAAAGTGTCAGTAAAAATCATGATTTAAACAAACATATTAAGCAGCACATGGTTTTCAACACTGATAAGAAGAATAAATGTTGGCGATAGATGCTATTTACACTAAAATAGCAAGATTTTCTGCTATTTATACTACTTATTGCAAATAGTGGCAATTATCTGCAGCTCAGTGATGTAGTACATTATAAAACAGTACGCAATAATGTCTTGAGAGTAAATTAGAATTTTAATGCCACCTTATTAAGGCAATACAACCCTCCCTACACCTACCCAAACCATACTCGGTAATTTATTACTTTTAACTTTTTCATTATTTCCCTCATTTTTATTGAAAATAAATGCCCTTCTAATGTAATTTGAGATTTGAAAAGGGAGGGAAAAAAACTTTTTTACTGTACTTTTGGCCAAATAAATTTAGCCTTGGTGAGCATGAGAGAGAGAGAGAGAGAGAAAAAAAAAACATCTTACCAACCCTAAACGGGAATAAACCTGTCCACTGACATCTGTGCAAATATATCTACCACGGTATAAACAGTACAGCTAAATGCTACCGGCTGACACATAGCATCACACATCCCACCGCTAACGCAAACTTTCTGAAAGCTACAGCTGTTTCCTTGTGGGACAGTGAATAAGTAATAGAGGGCTGTGCTAGATAAACAGGTTATGACCTCTTCTACTGAGACAGATAGTCCCATGTCAGTAGAGAGGAAAATAAAAGTGCACTCTCAGCATTGTGCACTCTGATTGGACACGCTGAGAACAAGTGAGCAGTGCTTAAAGAGGTCTCTGGTGGCAGAACTCTGGAGTGACTCCAACATGAACTACTGGCTATTCCATCATGGTAATGTGTGTATATACAACAACATGAGTATCTCACGGTCTTCAATTTGTTCTTGACCTCACCACGAGCAGGTTTCTCTGTGGCAGCATGGACCAAACTTGAAAAGTAAGGCAAGACAACTTCAAAAAAGGCCTGCAGCTACTCTGAATGCAGTAGTAGACTTATGGGTTAGCCTTAGGATGTGTCTGCACACCACCGATTTCAGCATAGTGATGGCAGGTGTGACACCAACGTGAGATACAAAAGATATGCCAGCGTTTCAGTTCAGTGAGCATGTTGAGGAGAAACATCTGACATTTCCGTGTCTTTCTCACTGACTTCACCTGAACTGAACCGCACCGCCTAGCAACCAGTGAACGCCCCCACCTGGTCTCCAGTGTCCACCTACAGCAATCAAAGACATACGAACCGTTCCACACCAAAGAGCACTTCACCCTTAAGTTAAAAACACTTTAGATCTGTTTCAAAACCTAGTGAGCTACCATGCTGCCTACTGCCTTCTAACTGAAAAAAAACCCCTAAAAAATTACTAACATTCAACATGGAGCCAATTGGATCATTCTCAAGAAGAGTTGATTTTTTTCAAAAAACAAAACGTTCTGAATTCACTTCAGTTAATATACATATGTGGTACATATAAATGTTAGATATAATCAGTTTTTTATTATTCTAAAATATGTTACTGACACTTTTCAGAACTGATTAAACTATATTTATATTAATTCTCCAAAATTTTCAGAGTGTATTCTGGGATTGGCTTTTCTGCATGGCTTAAAATGCTCACTAGGTTTTGGAACAGAGCGATTCTGTCACGTATCATCCCTCATTTTTTTTGTTAAATAAAGGCAACTGCACTTGAACTTGAGTCTCATGATGATTATAGGTCATATATACATAGCTGTTTATTTGGAATAGCCACAACGGAAAGCCATTCTGCCCAATTCTCCGGTCAACATTTTCAATATATCTTCCTTGCTGAAATGACATCGACTATCTCCCTGATGTCATATTACAGTCTTACCTGCCACAGTCCCTGCTGAACTTGAAATGATATTTACCATTCGGATGGCAAATCGCGCCATCACGACAGGCATTTGTTTCTATTAGCCATTCAATCTCAGCTTACGGAGCTCCTGTGGGGGATTGCATTTATTATCCGCATCCCTTAAATGACAGATGGCATAAAATAAACAAACACGTTTATAAAATAAAATAAAACAGGAGGAAAAGCACCACAGTCCTTAAAAGCCACAAGTGCAGGGACAACAGCATCGCTCAGTAACGCTTAGTTTCTCGGAGCATGGCATGGATTCCTGGTTCAGTCAAGGTTTTATTAGCAGGGAATCTGCACAATCTGTTTCATGTGTCAGAGCTGCGTGGGTGACGCGGGCCGTCTGGACCAGGGTCCGAGACGCTGTACTAAACCGTCTGCTGGTTGCAAATTTAGAGAAGGCAGCCAAATAAAGTGTCACACTGCATTTTTCACCGGCAGATTAAAGCAGTGTAGGTCTGAATTACAACGAATTAGATGTGAAAATGGGAAATAAAGCAAACAGATGATTGGAGCTGCTTGATGCAGTGGAGAGAAGTAGCACGTTGGTGGCATATGGACAATCAGTGGCTGTGACTGAAGCAGAGTTTTCTAGGCAGTATAACAGCACCGATAAAGGCCGCTGCAATCACGCTGAGCTTTTTTTTTTCTTAGATGAGATGCCACAGTTGTTCTTCCCATAACACTGCACAATGTGTAAGATGGTCGATGCATTATAAAAATAATTTGAGATGTATGGAAATTGAAGGGATTTAATGTATTTATTTTATTTTATTTTATTTTATTTTATCCTGCCCACACAAAATAGTGTTACAAACAGAAAAGTTGAGGGGAAAAAAAAAATGTATGTATTATGTATTATGTAACCTGGGTATATAGCACATGCATATTTGTAGCAACAGCCAAAAATACATTGTATGGGTCAAAATTATTGATTTTTCTTTTATGACAAAATCATTAGGATATTAAGTAAAGATCATGTTCCATGAAGATATTTTGTAAATTTCCTACCGTAAATATATCAAA
>JAUZSZ010000115.1:24236359-24247520 GCA_034780575.1 Labeobarbus marequensis | reverse complement strand
TCTTGTTTACAGTTTCCCAAAAAAATATTAAGCAGAAATTGTTTTCAATACTGATCATACAAAATGCACCAAATCAGCATATTAGAATGATTTCTGAAGGCTCATGTGACACTGAAGACTGGATTAATGGCTGCTGAAAATTCAGATTTGCCATCACAGCAATGAATAATCTTTCAAAATATATGAAAACAGAAAACAGTTATTAGTGTAATAATATTCCACAATATTACTGCTTTTGCTGTATTTTTATAATAAAAAATGCAGCCATGGTGAGCATAAGTTCTTAACTTCTTTAAAAAACCTTACCAACTGCAAACTTTATAAGTTTATTTTTTAATAAACTGCAAGATACATTTTGAAGAAAAATTGTTAAAATAATGCAAATGCAGATGTTATAATATAATATAATAGGGGTGGGGGAAAAAAATAGTTCAGGCATTTTTTTACCTGCTTGAGAACCGCAGGTACTGGGATATGATATGGGAATGTAATAAAAGTTAGAGTACCGAAACCTCAACTCAGCGACGTTGCATCCAATATCTCAATCAACCTTGGTGGGTGTTCAAATGTTTTACAACAAAGCAGCATCACTAGAAAAGGTCCTTGGCGAGGACGAAGCACAAATGAACAGGACACACATTAGCCCACCCTGTGGGCAGCCGTGGGGCTCCTCTACAGAGGCACTGCCACTTTGATCCCAAAGCCTCACTGCTGCCAGGCCCAGAAGAGCCAGATTAGGCAGCTGAAATGACACAAAGCACGCCGGCTCACTTTGTTCGCCCTGGCTCAGTAAAATGACACAGAATGCCATGGCGCCCCAAAAAAAGTCTCCTCTGAGGTTTCCACTTCTTTTGAGGCAAACTCAGCATTGTAAAAAGGGGAGATCAAAGGACAGCACAAGTCACTGATAACTATAGCATATAATGACCCACTTCGAGAATGACACTTTTGTTGCTACAGCGCATGGTGCCGGGACCCTTCGCTGTTAGTCATGCTGTTGCCTCATTTTCATACGACCTTTATTTGATTACATTTTTCTTCTTTTTTTAATCTCCAAGACATTAATTTCACTGAGACGGATTTAGAGTAATGATGGCAGAAATATGGTCACAATATTCTAAAGAACTTTGAAGTCTTTTCAAGCCAAAGGTTGCTCATTTGGAATGATTGCTAACTGATTACTCTGAACTTTCCATGCAAAATAAGTTGTGCCTGTGGTCTACTACAGGAGCCCACTTGTTTGTCATTCACTGAAATGGAAAGTGGAAATTACTATGTTTGTTCATAAGGACAGGTACATCTAACCTTGTGATTGGGACCATTCTTAAAGAGGAGATTTCACCCACAAGTTTCTGAGTCTTGAGTAGCAACACCTGCCACAGAAAGATCAAAGCTGTTTTCACAGTCTTACTCTTCCCCTTTGACAGTATTATTTCGTGGCAAGCTGTGAATGGGAATAAATGTGTGAGAACCATGAAGTCTCTACCTCTCTACCTTCTACTCTGCCTCCTTTCTTTTTCCACAACATAATCATGAAGGGTTTCTTTTTCTTACCAAAATTCTCAATAGTTAAATTAATAATAATAATAAGTCAAATGTGCAAAATAATCAATTACATACAATTCCATTTGCTTCAATGAAGCATTAACTGCAACAAAGAAATATTGGTTGTTTTAGATAACTCACTGGCCCAATCAATCCAGTACAGCACTGCTAAAATTAAACATTCAAATATCTTCAAATTATGATTTACTAACGGCAAAATGAAGCCACACATGGGTTCACAACCCTATATTACTGACTGAGCCTGTTAAACCACAGAATGTTTGAGCTTTTGCAATTTTAGGGTTAAATGTGTGAATTAAATGACATGTGTTTTCGATAATTTATTGCCATAATCAATCCAGTACAGCACTGTTATCAGATAGGACTGATAAACCACATGAAAATATTATGCTATGTGAGGTAAGCCAATCCAGAAAAGTGGGTGGAGTTTTAAAATGGAGGAGGGATGTGGGGAAGGAGTGGCAATATAAAAACTTTAGGTTGGCAGAGGTAGGACAAAGAATAGTTGACAGTATACAATTAATATTAAGAAATCACTAAAAAGCAGAAATAGGAAGTTGCATATTCAAAGTGAATGAAATGTTGAATTGAATAAACAAACTGAATAAACTAGGCATTTTGCTCATGAACAAGAGTATTTCTCATTCAGGTTGGTTGTAAGTCAATCTTGTTCACAACAAAGAACGAATCACTGAACAAATCTGAACCAATCTTGTCGTCACTGAAATGAATCAAAATTTGCACCACTGCACTCTCTGAATTTCCTATAAACTCCGCCCATTTGCACTGATTGACTTGACTGATGTAGCGTGTAATTTGCACTTGATTTATCATTTGTCATCAGCTTGAGCTTTTGATTCATAAACTGAACAGGCAGTTTAAGCTTTTAATTCATCATTTGAGTCATTCATTTGATTCATCATTTGAGATGTCAGTTTGAGCATTTGATTCATTATTTGAACATTCAGTTATATTTTTAATTACGACAATAATGTACTGGATTGATTATAAAAATGAAATATCAAACCCAATTGATATATCATTTCTTTTCTGTTATGCAATCCCATTACGAGGAAATAAAAATTTCATTTGATTTATCACTTGAATTTAGTCCGAAAAAAGCTTCTGTATTCAAAACACATTAAGAAAATAAAAGTGGATCTGCATTTCAAAATTATTGACCATCCTGTATTTTGTTCTGATGAAGAAGAAATAATAAAAAAGGCTAAAATAAAGTGTTGTGAAAGAAGCACAGAGGTTGAAAAAAAGGAGAGAGAAAAGAAGGAGGGGTCTCTCCAGTCCACATGCAATGCTGTGCAGGCCGGCCCCTGGTAGTGGTCATCATTAAAGTGCTTAATAGACCGTGGCAGGTCCACAACAGCTGACAGCCGACGGGTCCAGCGCTGAGTTTCCAGGGAGTGAGGGTCACCTTCAGGGGAGGAAGTGCTTTATCAGACCCTAAGGCCAGCATGGCATCACACGCTCCTTCACCCTGCCCAGGTGCTCTGGATGGATGTCCACCGGCAGTCAGGTGGAACCGCAGAGACCGACCTCCACGCCATCAAAAATAGCCAAAAAACATTAAGCCGGAAAGTGATGCAATTTCCCTACAAAAACGCTTGAACCTGCCAAGCATCACTTTCAAAGACTCCAAAAGAACATACATTCCTTTCTATGCTTCTTTCATACTTGATTTCTGTCATTTGCTCTTCACATGAAAAGTAGCTCGCCTCTTGAGGAAGCATTGATTGGAAACAAGGTAAAAACGATACGGCTCGAAGCCGATATTTATAGAAGGTTGAAAAGTAACTGTATTTAACTTACTAACATATTTAAAGCTCACTTGTAAAATGAAGCCAATCATTTTGCAAGGGTCACAATCGTATATTACCGACTGAGCCTGTCAGCCCACAGAAACGTGGAGTGTTTGAGCTTTTGCACTCCAGCAGCCATCATAAGCCTCCCTGTTGTGTGTGGAGTATCCGTTTTCAGTGTGAATTGTGTGAATTAAATGCCTCGTAGCAATATGTGTGCGGCTTGGTAGAGGCGTGAGCCATGGAGAGACAGGTATTCCATAACCGCTCAGAAACCAGCGCTCTGCTGCCAAAACAAATTTCGCTTCGGATGACTTGCCTGGAGCACAGATTAAGCTTTTGTCAACATCTGTGAAATATCCATGAGTATTAAATATCCATGAGTGAAGACGAATAAAAACAGTAGCTTCAGGAAACGTGAACCCTGCCTGAATCTTACGACAAAGCTGACTGTCTTATAGCTGGTTATTAAGCCTATTCCCCTCAGAGAAACATAATTATATACCTTCCTTCCCTCCAATGCATTTTAAATCACCTTGCATGGCCGATTCGTGATTGGTTGGGGCTCCCAGAGTACAGCCTTGTTGCACTTCCAGAGAGGCAGGGAAGTGCCCTGAGCAGTCTCGGAGGACACGGTTTATCTGGGTCTGGACACAGGTGCGTCTCCAAATGAGAAACACTGAAGAGGGAATAAGCTCCCGGACGAGACCCCAAAATGCAGAAGCAGGGGAATGTGATTCAAGGTCGGCCGTGGTAAGCAGCAGCTCGGCACCGCTGATTGATTGGGTATGCAAGAAGCATCTGTCACACAGGAAACAGGAAGGTGACTGGGGGAATCACCAGGTGGTTCCGATGAATTATAGCCACTTTGCCCAGCGCCTTCCCCGTCTCCCAGCCTACATACGTGCCGTTATAGAGCGGCATTGTCGAACCACTGATACCTCATGGATAAAGAGAGATTTGCGTGAGAAAGCCAAATGCGTGTGTGGCACGCTTTCAGAGAAAAATCTTTAGTTTTTTTGTTCATTGCAGGAACCGCCTCTTTAAAATGTCATATATAGATAAAAAAAAAAAAAACATTAGAACCTTTTTATAGGTGATCGCCATGAATATTGATGATGCATTAATTAACACCCAAATTTAGCCATTCAATTTTCAATTACGGCTCAGACGTAGCTAGTGTGAAACTTCAGTGATTTAATTGCATTTCACAAGAATGAACTTGATGGATTGAGTCAAGTCAAGGCCGATAATAATCTCACATTTACAAAACTATAGAAAGCCGAAGCGACTGGGTCATAAGCACTTGAAAAAGTCTACAAGGGAAGAAAAAGTCATCAGGGAAGCATAATCAGACCACCGTCTGAGAGTTGCACAGTTCGGGGCCATTTTAAGACAATAAGAGGGGACTTTCGGCCAGGCACCCCCACGCTTCCCACTGAGTCCCTAATCAGCTCTGCTCTGCTGGAGAGAGACCTCAGAGAACACAGCATACGGAGAGAGACAGGAAAAGCATCACCCCTATCGCTTTATATATCTCATGCCTCACTAGTCCGTAATCAGTTATGTATAATGATGGTTTGAAAAACACATCAAAATAGAAAACTGTGTAAAGACATTGTGGGTTAACTAAAAACAAAAATATAGAAAGTAAACACAGAAGACCGTTAACAGCAGTTGTGAAGGTTGCAATTCATGATGGAGTAAATCTAGCCTATAATATCTTACTAAAGCATTCTGTTAAATGGATGTCCCTTAAACTATGAGCACTTTTGGTCCATAGGGAGAATAGTTCACCCAAAAAATGAAATTTTACTCACTCAAACAGGCATCATTACTCTCTCCTGGCTCAAATTCGCGATCTCAAACATAATCGCAAAACTACCATTTTCAGTGACTTCAAAATCAATAGTTTGATCGCTGGAAGCTTATTCACCACATCCACCATCAAATGACAGTTACATTTGTATTTTATGGCATAAAGTAATTGCTCTGCAGTACAGCCATTCAAACCAGTTCAATTTTTGCTTATGATATTCTTTGTTTTATGCCTGTGGTGATTATGAGCGAAACGTCACATCATTATTGTCTATTAAACAGTGCCATCTCGAGGAGTAAAGCAGAGTTGCATGCATTGAGTCATCAGATATTTGAATATTTTTTGCGCAGAAAAAAAATACTTGCACTAATACACACCTCGATCTCAAGCGACCCTATATACTTTTTTATAAAATTTCATCAGAAAACAGACATTCTTTTAAATTTTTATTATTTTTTTCTTGTTATATTGTTTATAATGAATAGATTGAGGAATACTAAGAAAGTTGATGTCTAACTTTAAAAAATGAAGGCGGCAGAGGGTAGCGAATGACGTCCCGGGTCGCTAAAGACCTGGTATGAGGTATGCATTTAAGGCTTAATGGCCCCTTTAATAAATCCTCTTGAAGTTTCATACTAATTTTCTTCATTTTGTCTAAACAAATTACCCGTGTTTTTCTTGCTAAGCGTGCACTGTTTTCATTATTTGACAAAATTACATCTTGATTGAAAATTATATACAATAAAACATTCCTCTGACAAGTGACATTTACCTTGATTTTACTTTGTTTTTGTCACATCTCATATACCATACGAATAACGCTCTTCACTGACACTCTTGTCTTCTTGGCAACCAATTACATTAACTTATTAAGGCAAAATCTATCTATCTATCTATCTATCTATCTATCTATCTATCTATCTATCTATCTATCTATCTGTGTGAAAAGTAACAAAAACATAGGCATAGCAAAGGGTTTCCAACACACACACACACACACACACACACACACGCAAAAAAAAAAAAAAAACTTACTATTTTATTTGTCTGGGTGACAATACTCTTGTCAAATACTATTAAGAAAACAAAAACAACTTTTTATTTATTTATTTATTTATTACACGTAAAAATAGAGGGCTATCAACATTTCACACAATCTCTAAATGGCCATTTCTCTTTCCACTTATACAGTACATTAGCTACAGCACCATAGCTACTACATTTAAAATACAAATAAATACAACAAATAAAAGCAGCAAAACTGAGGGAAAATCAACACCTTGCTGTCTGACTGCACTTGCCTCATTAGGTAAGGATAGCACAAATTGTGTATCCCAGAAGGCCACGTGACACCTCAGACACTGACTCTGGTCAATGGCACGCACAGAAGACCTGCGACATTCAGCTCATTTATTATAAGAAGTAAATGCAGTAAGATGCTTATATGTCTCTCTCTGCACGTCTTCCTGGCCACATTTATAAGCTAATATAACCGTTGTGACATTTGATAGTTTTACGCTTCACGGATCACAGGTTTTACTATAGAAATATGTCACGGACGTCTCTATGCTCTGATCTGCGTGCAGTGGAAACTTAACAAGGGAAATGACCTCCCCTTTGAAGAGGGAACATTGTACATTGTGTTTCATGTACTTGTCTTATTAATTAGTAAAATTATGCAACAAATTTATTCTGTGTGAACAGAAAAGAGATCTGAATTTTCACTTCAAGATGTGCCTAGACCAAACAGCGTACATTTGCATTTACATTTACAATCTCAGGTCACATCCTGACAGCGAGACGAATGGTTAACCTGTCAAACTACACCAAGAACTCATCAGCAGGGCACTAGATGACAGGTTAATGGAAATGTGCCATATAATTTTTAATTACCTCTAAAGAGCAGGAGCACGGATTCACTTCAAGAGCTGTCAGTCTGTTAACGAGCAGAGAGCCAAAAAAGACCAATATCTATAATCTCGGATCTATTCTGAGCTCAATGTCACATATTAGAATCTCATTACATGCTAAATAACTGGTACATGGCTCACCATTTTATGAGTGAGCTATGGTGACAGAGGACATAAATATAACATTACAACCATCTTAGAGGCCAAATCAACCTAAAAATGGAAAGACAGGCACTCTTGAGTGGTCACAACTGATTCCATTTTTACAATGAGTTCATCTGTGATTCGCATACAGTCCAAAAGTGGCTATGTTGCTCATGCTGCTCTCTTTCACGGAACATCTTGACCTCTGTTGTAGCAGACAATGCTTAATGCATCGAGCAGGCTTTGCTGTCAATGGCAGACACGTAAGAATCAGTGATTTATTTATTTGTAGAAAACATTTAGTTAAATACCATTGTATATCACTGTTTTCAACTGAGTTATAAATTAAAATTCGGGTGTTGCTTACATATTAGTGTAAATTAAAATCACAACCATTCAAATGTGTGTGCTTAGCATGACTTTTTATTAAAGAAATTAATATTTTTATTTAGCAAAGACGCATTAAATGAAAGCCCGCCATTGAATAAAAAAAAAAAATAATAAAATAAAAAAAACTTTTGTGACTTTTTATCTTGCAATTCTCACTTTTTTTCTGAGAATTGCATGATACAAACTCACAAGCGAGATATAAACTCGCAGTTGTGTGTTACCAAGTCAGAATTGCGTGATATAAACTCACAATTTGGGGGCAGTCTTTGCCTAATGGATAGAGAACCAGACTTGTAACCCAAGGTCACGGGTTTCGAATCTCAGGTCCGGCCAGGATTGTAGGTGGGGGGAGTGAATTTCCAGAGCTCTCTACACCCTCAATACCTCGACTGAGGTGAGACCCTTGAGCAAGCCACTGAACCCCCAACTGTTCCCTGGGCGCTGCAGCATAAATGACTGCCCTCTGCTCCGGGTGTGTGTTCACTCTATGCGTGTGTGTGTTCACTGTGTGTTTGTTCACTACTCACTGCTGTCTGTGCACTTGGAAATAAAGACAACTGCGAGATATAAACTATTCTTAGAATATAGTGTTTTTTTTTTCTCCTCAGAATTGGACTTTATAACTCGCAATTGAGTTTATATCATACAATTCTGAGAAAAAAAAAATCCAATTGCAAAAAAATCTCACCCTTCTGTCTTTTATAACTCACAATTCTGACTAAAAAAAAAAAGTTAGAATTGTGAGGAAAAAAAATTTAAATTTCCTTTTTTTTATTTCTTATTGAGTAGCGGAAACGGGCTTCCATATAATATTGATCAATAGTGACAGTAAA
Source organism: Labeobarbus marequensis (assembly GCA_034780575.1). Classification (NCBI taxonomy): domain Eukaryota; kingdom Metazoa; phylum Chordata; class Actinopteri; order Cypriniformes; family Cyprinidae; genus Labeobarbus; species Labeobarbus marequensis. Next base: position 24,239,044 of record JAUZSZ010000115.1, on the reverse strand, counting down.
ATGTAAAAAATGTATACTGCATTGCAAAAAAAAGCAAAAGAAAAAAAAAGCTGTTCTTTGGAATGTTTTAAAGAAAAAAAAAATTTCTTTACATACTGTTGTTTGCTGAATCATATAGTCTGAGAAATATATAATTTAAAAGATCCTGACAAGAGACCCCTTTAAGAGAGTTTTATACTTTTTGTTTGTGTATTTTCCTGAGGGTAGGATCGACTGTAGTTTAAATACTAGTTTGAACTATTCTAAATAATGCATACCTTGAAGCTTGCCATACAGTTTCAAAGTAGCTTCCCCAACACTGCATGAGTCATATGGAGAGCGTTTACACCACATTTATGGTGCTTTTTAGAGCTTGACAGCCTATTCTTCAAAAATTTCCCTTTCGTGTCCCACAGAGTAAAGAAAGTCATACAGGCTTGGAATAACATAAGGGTGAGCAAATAACAAAATAACTTTCATTTTTAGGCAACCTATTCCTTTGCCACATTAAACTTGAAGAAAAACTTTGTCTAATCCCTATGCACGACCAGAGAAAACCAAGTTAAAGCTATGAAATCTACTCTATGAATACACAAGCGACATATGAGGATGGATTGTGGTGCCTCTCTTGGTATTCATGGTTGTATATAGGGATGATCTACCTTCATCTTCTGCATTAGGGTTTGCCGCGTCTCTCATAACTGCAGCTGAGATGCGATGAGGCTCCCTCATGAATGTGAGAGCAGACCTTGTTTTGTGCCCGACTGAAGCTGCAAGCCAATCAATGGTGTGCAGGCGTAGTGAAGACCTTCTCGTTAGAAGTGACCTTGAGAGATGGTAATGCCACTAAACCTGGTGATGTGCTGGGACGGCGGGTGTGATTAAAGAATTACGGGCGTAAACATCCCTTACTTCGAAATGAAAGCGTGCGATCTCTCTGCCTGGAAAAAGCAGTAAACACAAAAGTAGCACTGCTGTCTATGGGTGTATTAGCACACGTGAACAAACGCAAGCTGTGTGTACAGAATTAACATTCACCATACATGTATAATTTGCATAACGTCTGTATATATTATGTGAAAATCCTATTTAAAAGGATTTTGTTTGGTTTCAAAGAAGGGCTTTGTTTTCAACATACGAAAGCTATATACAGCAATGCACCAGAATATGAGAGATCCTCCTGCCTCTTGCAAAGAGAGAAAAAAACAGCACTATTTAAAATTAGATATAAAAATGATATAAATATTGACATTATTTTTGGAAATGTGTTGAAAATGCTGCAAGCAGAAAAGAAGTGTCAATGCTGAGTAATCTAGCCATATGGCAGATTTCGTTTTTTTTTGTTTTTTTTTCCATGTGATGCTCAAATGCGTTGAGATACCATATCAAGGGAAAACTGTTGAAGAGTAAATGTCAGTTACATGATAAAAACCTTGTAACGTGATTAAACCTAATTTGGTACATCATTGCTCAACCAAAAAAAGCTGAGGTACTTTATCGCTCCAGTGTCTCTCAAGCACCGAACAAAGAGCAGGTTATTTCTCCCCTCGGCAAAACTCCCCAAGACCCCATTCCTCTGTCCACATTTCTGTCAACACTGCCAAAAATGGCAGCTGGCCATAGAAATCACTCAGCACACCTGTCAGCATTACCCTCCAGAAAATAATTTGCTCAGAACTATAACAAGCAGTTATAATTAGCTGAGGGTTATTAAATATGTCCAACACTGGATATCTGGACTACAAAAGAAATCTAATAAGATGTGCCGGTGCATTTTTTCCCTCCTTTCTCTGAGTCAGTGGCTGTGGTAGGCATAAATGAATGTGCATATGGAGAGCGATGTCACAGGATGTGAGGCAACCACTGAGGCCTTTAGCAGCTCTGCGGGAAAGCAATTTGTGTGAGTCTGGAGGTGCAAATATACCACGGTCACCTGTTTCCACACACATAGTGCTAGCATGGATGACACTCACCTCTGCGAAACAGGCAAAAAATTTCACAGGTGTGTCTTAGTCTAAATTACTGTCATAATCAACATTTAAATTTACACAACCAGTGAACAGTTTGGACATACCTGCTCATTCCATGTTATTATAGCAAAAAATGAGCACATTTAGAATAATAGTCAAGTCATCAAAATATCGATTTATATTTTACATCAATTCATCAATATGAACAAAGATCAGAGGTAGGAAACTTCGGTCCTGGAGTGCCGCTGTCCTGCAGGGTTGGAACTAAACAGTGGCACTCCAGGACCGACGTTGCCTACCCCTGATGTAGATCAAAGATCATGAAATACATGATTTCACTCAAGTGTGTTCAAACTTTTGACTGTTAGTGTATATATTCATGTAAAATTTCCATTTAAAAATAATAACAAAATTGCTTAATATTAATAATAATTATTATGAAAACGATTGTCTAACTAATAATAGCATATAAAATATAATTAAGTGTATGTACGTCTGTATGCATGTATGTGTGTGTGTATATATATATATATATATATATATGTTTGTGTGTGTGTGTATTTAGTGTGCACACACACTAAATGATTATTACTGTAATTATCAATAGCAATAACAGCATGTGAAAGATTGTTCATAAAGTAATTGTTTCACAATTAAATAAAAAATGAATAAATAATAATTATTATTATTACTATTATGAAAAATATTGTCTGACTAATAATAATTTTGTTTTAAT
>JAUZSZ010000115.1:24018004-24031493 GCA_034780575.1 Labeobarbus marequensis | reverse complement strand
TTTTTTTTTTTTTTTTTTTTTTTTTATAAAGAAAACAAGTAGATATAATAAAAAAAAGAAAGCTAGTGTTAGAGGGTCAGATAGATACAAAGAAGTCTAATAAATACAAAGACGACAGATAGATAAAACAGAATTAGAATAGAGAGTGCTAGAGTTAGAGGGTCAAATAAAGATGGAAGAGATGTTCAATTTTCAGTTTTGGGTGAACCATCCCTTTAAAAAGCAGGATAGGTGATTTGGTTCAAAAACACTTTTTGGTTATGCTCGTTGAAAGTCTCTACACATTCTGAAAACAATCAATAATAGTGGTCTATCTTGTATATATATATAATCTGTGGAAAGCATATGACCATAAATCCTTTGTCCAATAATATCATTCGGTCTGAGGGCTACGATAGGCTGTCCTACCTGCCTGTTAACCTAATGTATTTGCACACCTCTTGCGCAATCTGTTTGCACAGATATGATACGTCATCAGCATGTTCCATTACACTATTGCAGACCGAGCGAGAATGGAAGGCGTTATTATTGTATAGGCATGACTTTGGAGAGGGATTTGCAGGAAGGTTGGGATCTTATGTTTTCAAAGCTAGCTTGCTATTGCTAGCCTCTCCGAAATTGGCTATGAATCGCTTTGGACCTTCCCTGTGCATGTGTGTACAGTATACACAGTGCCCCATATTAAAGTCATAAATCGTTGCATGTCTGGGACCACATTCCCTTTCTAATTAATAATTTCGAACATGATAAAGTGTTGTTTCTCATGTGTCCAGTGGTATTAAATGTGTCTGAGCTTAGCTAGATGCATACAGTGCCTCTTGTCTGATAACCTTCAACAGCACCGACGACATTACAGATTGCTGTTGTTCAGCTGTGTGATTCTCTGGGTCACACCTGACATGCTGCTCATTTTTACACTGTGTTCTTGCCAGGATAACAATCTTTCAATATAGGAGTTATGGATTTATGGATTTGCATACACACCTGTGATTGTTGAAGAAGCACACACACAGGAAATGGTATCTCAGAGAGTCGACAGAGCATGCTAAACTCATTTCGCTGTTTTTCCCCTCACCCTGTGTCTTTCCCCATCTTTTCCTCTGACGCAACACCCACTCTACACTTCTTCCTGAGGCAGTTTAGCCACTGTAGCCAAGAGAAAACATGCTTGATTAGTCAGGGTTAAAGTGTAATGACTGCCTCTTACAGGGGGCACAGCACTGAAACAAATCAAACTGAACGTTAGTGATTGTTTACCAACCCCTTAAGAGCAGAGACAGAGTGAGAAAGGAAAGAAGGAATGAGGTGCAAGAAAGTGAAATCAAAATAGCAGACCTTGGTCTCATGTTCCTTTTTTGTCAGTATTATACCAAAAGCAATCAAGAATGGAAAAAAAAAAATCACAGAAATAAATGAAGTATTAAAAGAGTTATTTTAATTTGTAATAATATTTCACAATATTGCTTTCCTTTAATTTTGATCAAATAAATGCAGCCCTTGTGACATGTATATATGTATATGTGTATATATATATATATATATGTGTGTGTGTGTGTAGATATGTACTTTTTTTTCTCTCTCTTAATTCTAAAGTGCAGTGCTGTTACACAGACATCCATTTTTTTGTTGGTGCATATACTCCTATTTTGGCTTCTTGTCAGACAACTCATTAAAAGGAATATTATTTTTTGTGCTATGTCTGATTAGTTTGCATACATTTTTGGAGACCAGATATGTCAGAAACCAATGAGAAGACCAAATGGAGGACGGGGTGGGGTCATAGGTGAAAGGGGAAAATCCCATGTGCTTTGTGTCTTCCTCTAATCCTTCTCTCCTCCCTCTATGTCTGTGTTTGACTGGTTAATCCTTCACTCTGTTCAGGCCTGCTGGATTCTGAATGGGTGATTTAAAACTGGCAACTGTTCTGTGTAACTGATGGACCCTCCACCCTGTGAATGTCTGTCTGCTTTTTACACTGGTGTTGGATTGTTGTACTAGGAATTGCAAGTTATGGCTTATGAAATGGAAAGTACACTGGCTCTAAAATCTAAATTAAGCTATTATAAACTGGAAATACATGCACACCTGTCTCTGCGGATTAGTTGAATTTGAGATTAATATGGGAAGTCTACATATCTACAATATATATCTCAAACATTTTGATTTCAGGGACCCCAAAATGATGAACCCATTTGCAAGAGGCCCCCTTCCTAATAATATCAGCAATATACTATAATTTTATGTATAAAGACGCATCAATATTATATAGACCATTGCAAAATGTTTTTCCAAAATTATTTTTTTATTGTCACTGTACTGAAACAAAGGAAAAGTATTACATATATTATTAAGATAATATTTACTTTATTGTAAATTAGCTATGTTTTTTTTTTAATCCTACTATTAATTTTAGATGTAGGCTATATTTTTACAGATTCTACTGTTTTGTAAAAGCTTATAAATAATAATAATAAAAAAACTTATAGAATTGTACATTGTTTTTTCTGTCATGCCTAAAAATAACCCTTAACCATGGCAAAATATCAGTAAAACACAGCATCTACTGGTTACGGCTTTATTTTACAGGGGAAATTGCTTTGTCCACCAGATAAACATTGATATGTTGGCTAAACATGATTATTTTATGTGACCCTGGACCACAAAACCAGTCATAAGTAGTAGCACAGGCACATTTGTAGCAATAGCCAACAATACATTTTATGGGACAAAATGATAATTTTCCCTTTTATTCCAAAATCATTAGGATATTAAGTAAAGATCATGTTCCAAAAATACTAAAATATAGTTTTTAAAATTTCTGCCATAAATATAGCAAAACTTAATTTTTGATTTATAATATGCATTGCTAAGAACTTCATTTGGACAACTTTAAAGGCGATTTTCTCAATATTTAGATTTCTTTGCACCCTCAGATTCCAGATTTTCAAATAGTTGTATCTCAGCCAAATATTGTCCTATCCTAACAAACCATACATCAATGGAAATGCTTATTTATTCAGCTTTCAGATTGAAAAACGGACCCTTACGACTGGTTTTGTGGTCCAGGGTCACATTTTACAACCAGATTCAGGCTCACTGAATCTAAACAGAATCAAATCATGAGGAACCTAAAGATTTTCAACCCTAATAGGTAATGGTCATTGTTATTTTCTGTTTTTGGCTCTGGTTTGACACACTGGAGTAACTGACTTTCACCAAAAGCATAATTATTACTTCCCAATTCATGAATTATACACATTTCATTCAAGAATAGAGGTTCTCTGAGTTGATGTTGTCGCAACTCAAAAATGGATCACAGGTCTGTTCTGAAATGGTTGCTGACAAAAGGGTAAAAAACTCAATAAATGCAAATATAAAATAATCATGTTAACTTATAAATAGAGTCATTAACTATTAAAGGTGGAGAAAATGCTTCTAATATCTTTTACTGTTGACATCAAAAGCTAAACATCAGTATTTTACTGCAACTGTAGATGTCATTTAATATTAATTAAATGTTTAGCCCAGAGTTTCTTCTAATGTTCTAATAATGTAATAAAAATGTAGTCAATTTAGTCAATTTTAGCTGACTTTGCTGGGCCTGTTCTGGTATTTAAAAAAATGGCTCATAATTGATTCTAGGGACATTTTTGTTTCTTTTGAGCACTAAACAAGTTTGGTACTGTGTTGGGTCACCACTTGACGTCCAATATAAAAACTCTGTCCTGGAGCAAAACCAGCTGAGTACCACTAGCATACAATTAATTATGCTAATCTGGTAACAACTTCACTTGGCGACACAGCGTGACTTATTTGTAAAGCATGATTTCTATAAACTACAAACAAAGCAGTGAAATAGACTTTCTGCAATTATTGAATGAAGGCGCTCAACAGCATATTCTGACAAGATAAAAAGAAAATAAATAAAATAAAAACACAGTCTCAGAATGGGTGTGTGGGTGGAAATTAGTCACAGAAGAGTAAACGCTCAACACAAGAAAACCAAACGATGGGTAGAGTATACAGAGAGAGAGAGGGATGGAGGAAGACAGAAGCGAGGGAAAGCTCAAAGACTTCCAGTACATGTCGGCTTTGACAGAAATAATGAAGTGACATGATGCTGATGCAGAAAGAGACAAAATGCAGCTTACTCGTTTGATGTTTTTAGGGCTGATGAATCTCCTAAGGGCTGAAGAGGAGACATACAGTATGTTCCTCTCGCCGAGATTCTGCCTTTCCACTAATGAATCACATCATCCAGCCATAGAGGATTCGATAAGCCTATAAAAAGCTTTAGCTCAGGCATCACTGTCTGAAAGATTGCTTCAAGGTTGCTGGATGCTGTTACATCCAATTCAATTGTTTCAGCTCAGAAGTGACATAACATTAAATCAAGGACAGTAGAGAAAGCCACAGAGCTTCTCATTTAGTCAATATCAGCTTCTTGTTAGAAAAGACAGGTAGCAGAACACAAAACATGTAACAATGTTTGCAAGATATTTGAACTGCTCCACATTTCAATGACAGGAAAATCAAATACAGAATAGGATATTTAAAAAAAAAAAAAAGAAAGCTTAGGTTTGATCGTACAGTTTTAAGAAAGCTAGAGGAAGCAAAAAGGAATTGAACATACTGCAAAAGTAAACCAATTTTACAAGTTGTAATGGTTAAAAAAAATCTGACTAGTGCATGTTTACTTGGAAAAACTTTTTTTTTTTTAAACAGCGGCGATAAAAGAATGAAAGAATATAACCTTAAGGAGGTTAGTTGGTCTCCTATCCTGGTTTAGCTTGCTAGATTTGTTTGTTTTGCTAGTTTTAGACAGGTTATGGGCACTAGTCAGCTAGTAAGGCTGGAAAACCAACTGGCTGACCAACTAAACAAGGTAAACCAGGCTGCAAGACCAACTAAATTAACTAGAACCAGCAAACCACATCATTTAAGAGCACTAGTCAGCTGGTAAGGCTGGGAGACCAGCCGATTTATCAACTAAACCAGCTTAACCAGGCTGAGAGACAAATAATCTTATCTAAGACCAGCAAACTACATCATTCAAGAGCACTAGTCAGCTGGTAAGGCTGGGAGCTGGAAATCCAACTAAACCAGTTTAATCCAGCTGGGAGACTAACTAAATTAACTAGAACCAGCAAACCACATCATTTAAGAGTGCTAGTTAACTGTTAAGGCTGAAAGATGAGCTAGCTGACCAACTAAACCAGTTTAACCAGGCTGGGTGACTAGCTAAATTAGCTACGACCCACAAAACACATCATTCAAGAACACTAGTCAGCTGGAAAGGCTGGGAGCTGGATAAACAACTAAACCAGCTTAACCAGGTTGGGAGACTAGCTAAATTGGGTAAAACTAGTAAACCACATTATGTAAGAGCACTACCCAGCTGGTAAGACTGGGAGACCAGCTGGTTGACCACCTAATGACCAACTGAAAATCCACATAGCTGACTAAACACAAGCTTGACAAGGCTGGGAGACCAGTTAAACCATCCTATACCAGCTAAGACCTGCAAATCACCGTCTAATGGGGTTTAGTAGAGCAATGACCTTGTTTATCTACATCAGACCACCTCAGGAGAAGCCTATAGATTAGAGTCCGTTAATGTTTTAAGCACATCTTCACAGCAGGCAGACGGCATGACACAAGACACCCTCTCGCATTCTAAATCCCGCAACGTCGCCTCGTAGCAACGCAGTCTTCCAGCCGCTACCAGCGTGACGCTCATCATCACTCACATGAGTCAGAGAATGCCATAAGCTAATGGAATAAATCAAGGATGAAATATCAATCAAATTACAAACTAATTGTTCCCTTAATGTCTTTGTTGGAGTACAGATGGCCCCTTCAGCCAGCCAAGCACATCACAGCAAGTCATCATGATAATCAGCGCACTAATAATACCACTCCATTAATCACACATACGCGCTCGAACTGCATCGCTGCAAACAACGGGTGCTCTGCCGCAGGAACATCACAAAGTTGAAGCATGGTAACACTCACTCATTACACTAGTAATTAACTCTTCTCTAGAATCATGCTTATTGTTTAAAAAAACGACAAGGTAAGATATCCGATGAGGGAGGGGCTTGTGAGCGCTTCTAATACCTGGGCTTCTGCATACAGTGGTCTTCATTTCATGCAACATAATAAAATAAAAAAAATAAGGGCAACATGCTGTTGCTTACATTTAGCGGGGAGGTCGTAGCCGCAGGTGATCTTGGCTTTTCCAGTGTCACAGCCGTTTAACGAGTGGCACTCTTCATACAGGAGATGACCCGCGGCTCTGTGTATGCAGCCATCCACTGAAAGAGAGAAACAACACTGATGTGACAACAGAAATGTTTGTTGCAATATTAAAGTTTTTTTTTTCCAGCTGAAATAAAAATGCTGCCATTTATTCACCACCACGTTGTTCCAAAAGCACAAAAGTAGAACTGTCACACACAACAACAGTTCATAGCCTGTGACAAGGTCTGTCTATGCCCAATAGGGACAAAAAAAAATGGTGAGGAAAAAATATTATATTCCTAAAAGAATTCTCCTTTTGTGCTCCACAGAAGACAAAGGCATTCAGTTTTGGAACAAAATGAAGAAATTATGATTTCAATTCTGTGCTGAGCTATTCTTTACAAGTTAATGTTTTAAAACAGGACTGAATTCATACATGCATCAGGATAATAAAAGAGCCCTTGTGGAAGGAGGAGACATGACCCTTGAGCTACTGATACTAAAAACCACTTCATATCCCTGACCACTGTTGATTTGTATAAAATGAATGTCTTTTGTCTTGAAGCTTTTGTTTGGTGTGTTATTTTGCTCTCTCGGTTGTTCCCACCTCCCGATGTTTTAATTTCACATGGGTAAACCCAGGATGCCTCTGAGTGATGGTACAGCTTATATGAGTAGGCAGAGAAATAGAAATCCAAATGTTTCCCTCCCTCTAAAAGTCCATGATCCATTATCCATCACATAGAAACATCATAAAGGTACAGTCATAAGCAAAATAAATAAACCTACAGAAGATGTACTGTAAGCAGAAATACACAGATGCAAAACTCCTGTACTCTATTCTCAAGAAGATCATTATATAGAGAACATGAGATTAAAACTCACTCCATTTACAGTACATACACGTCATTCTTACGAAGAAAAAAATTTTTCATAATCTTTCATCAAAATGTAATAACTTTTTCAATATCTGAAATGCATTATCTGTTCTGTTGTAACCAAGGATGACGTTGGAGAAACATTTTAACCAATTATAGCACAGTCTACCTTTCACGACCCAATCAGTTCTAGCTCTGTCCTACATTTTTGTTGTTACATATAGAGATTCAGTACTTAGGTTTTAAACTATCAGATTTATCTTTATTGCATGGTGGACAAAATAACAAAAAATGTCAACGACTTGGGATCTCTCTCACATATTTAGGACAAACCATTTTATACATAAAGTATAAACACCTACTTACATAATATTTCACACCAAAATGTCACATTATTGACATTAAATGCATCAAAAAAGGTGTTCATGTTGACTTTGAACAAATGAAGACAAATCATTCCTGCTTTAAAACAGCTTCACAACCTGTGACTGATTGAACGCCCCAGCCAACAGGTTGTGATACTTGTGACCTAAATGTATGTTTTAGCTGCTGCCACTGATCTGGTTTGCACAGAGATGAACAGCATGTCATAAAGGAGATCAGTCTCAGTACGCTACTGACACAAGCAGATGAGAGGCAATAAAGATGACAGACAGCCCGCTGTTACAGAAGAGAGGATGAGCTTGAGCTAAATTTCATGATCGACCTGATCCACTCGCTCATTCATTGTGCAATGACGTTGTAAATGAGTGTGAACAGCTTCGGCAAAAAACAAAGCCCCATTTTCCTTGCTCTTGTTCCCAGTCAGAAACTCCACCTAAGTTGACAAAAACTACATAGAGGTTTTTTCGTCACAATTTTCTTTAGGAGACACCAGCTGGAGGGAAGATTTTTCCACCACGATCAATCATCTTTAATGGTCTGAGCGACAGCAAGTCGACAGATACAGATTCCGATGGCTTTTGAGAAGGCACTCAGTTCGAAAAGATGAAGACAGTGACAGAGCTTGCAATGAGAGAATCGGTTGCTCAGACAGCCTGACAATTACCGCATCAAACGCCATCAGAACGCAATGAACATGTTGACAGAGTTGTGTAGGCGTACTTCTTTACATCCTGCTGTTATATGGAGATTGTATGTTTCTTTAATACATACAGTTGCTGATAAATCAGCATCGATCACATAGAGGGATAACTCAAGTTCAACAAAGCACATTTTAGATAACAGCTCAATATAAAAGAAGTTAAAATTGAGAAACACAGATTTTAGAGACTGCCTACTTCTGTTCTGACAACGAAAATAGTTCCAAACAAGACCAAAACAGTACTGGCTGTCATGTCTCCCAGCAAAACCAGAATTTGTGCTTGATTCCTGAATGAATCAGCATTTTGAACAATTCGATTTTTGTGAATGATTCAATGACTCACTCATAAAGAGAGCCATTTTTGGGGGGGTTGTGGCTAGCAGGGATACAGCTATGGCTGGAAGTGATGCAAAATCTCGCTGGATGAAAAAAATAAATTAATTAATTAAATAAAGTAAATTAAATGGACAGTAACTAAGACAAATGGCAAACTAACCAGTCCACATTGTGGCAAAGTCCACTGAACCAACATCTTTTAAAATCTCGCCAGATGGACAGGAAAAAATTAAACAGACAGTGAAGACGACAACTAGCAAAGATTTTGCAAGACGTCCAGCCATAGCTGTATCCCTTCTAGCCACAATCCTTGTTTTGTTCCTGAATGAATCAGTGAACAATTCAATGCTTCACTCATAAAGATGTATATTAATGAACCAAAATTTTTAAATAAATCGGTTCAGTGAAGAATTCAATGACACGTTTTCTACATGAATAAATTAGTGTTTTGAACGAAACAGTGCAGTGAATGACTAATTGACTTGCTCAAAAAGTCTCTTGGTGCCACCTACTGGTGTTACGATGTAACCTGCATAAAGAATCACTGACTATACTTCATTCGCAGACTTGAGAGTCAAAGTTACTCTGCTATATATCAGCACTCTCTGCTAATCAGATTCGCGGACCATAACCAACTATTATATAATTTTGAACACTTTATAAACCAATGCCTACAATATAGCAGCCCCCTGTAAACAGAGTCCATTACGCATAAAGCCTCTTGCTCAGCAAACAGCATTACAGTAAAAACAGCATATTTTGCTGCATGTAAAGCACATTATTACAGCTCTAATGCGTTAGCATTAAAAGTCAGTTGGCTGTGAATCACGCCTCTCGTGAATACGCCTGGTCAAGCACACCACAGCCTTTGAGAGATGAGTGTTACAGGAAGTGAAGCATGTTATTGCAGATTGCAAGCACGGTTAAAAGGCAATAAATTCTTGTAGTATGTAGAATAGGTAATTAACATGCATGTGTGAATGTTTGGCCTTCAGCAGGAGGGAAGCATTTAAGCAGGAAATAAACCCTCAGTAATGTCAGTCTGTTTGTAGAAGCGCATGAAGATGTGTTTACTCAAAAGCAATAAATAATAACGCTTCGCAAAATGCTTACTTTTCATTAAGGGCAGTTAAAATAAAAGCTCATAATGTTACGGTTCATCCCACTTGCTGACTGATCCTAGTCCTCAAGGCAACCCATTGACGAGGTTGATTTAAATGAATAGTATTTAATTTTTCATAACATATTCATATTATTTTATATAAAGGGTTATTAATCTGTAATCTCTAACTTTTTCCTGATTATGTTTATGGACATGTTACCAGCCTAGAAATATTTTGCACTAATACAACTTTGTACATCATAACATACATATAGACTAACCATCACCTAGAGGTGAACACTAGCATAATGTCTCCCTCTAATAATGTCAGAGTTCAAATCCTGAACTTCCATGGTTCCTATTTGTACATAGCTGTTGAGCAAAATCTGGAACTGGAGGCCAAGGAGCGGATGGAGATCGGGAAATACAAGTCAATCAGCACATGATCAAAATCAAGATTTTCTCACCCTCTCACAGCCTGTCAAAGCCCATTATTATCTAACCTGATGCTGCTGGTGAACACATCAAATGTGTTTCAGCTTTTGTGAAGCCTTCTCTCCTATATCTGATTATTTGATGCTTATGCAGCTCTCGTATCACTGCCCTCTGCATGTCTCAGGCTGGTCAGAAAAACATCACAAATGCTGATTTATTCTGTATCCTCACAATCCCACGCCAAGCATGTACCATACTGGCCTGATAGCTTTCATCTTCGCTCGGATCAGCCTAAAAAAGTGTTTTTACTTTTTTTCTCTTGCTTATTTTGTGTTTATCACTCACAAGGCCAGTGACTCGGTTGAGTGGTTTCTTGTAGAAATATGTAGATTTCTAGAGACCATCAGGGTTAACGCAGATACACCAATTTCAAGGATGCAAAAATGCATGTTGCATTGTAAAATCAGCAACTCTGTAGGGAGCACTGTAAAATGGCTTATAAGCATGGAAGATTTAGCTGATGAATGTACTACATATAGACAGGGATGACTTCAGACTAAAGCCAGCCTACATATGTGTGTGTGTGTCTGAGTTTTCAATGTAAAAACAGCTACTAAATAAACATACTACCAAGTTTTGGGGTCAGTAAGCAAGAAAAAATTCCCAATTTTTACAATAAATGCTGTTCTTTTGAACTTTCTATTTAACAAAGAATACTGAAAATAAATGTAACATGGTTTCCACAAACATACTAAGCAGCACAACTGTTTTCAACATTCATAATAATATGAAGTGTTTCTTGAGCACCAAATCAGCATATTAGAATGATTTCTGAAGGATCATATGACAGTGAAGAGTGGAGTAATGACTGCTGAAAACTCAGATTTGACGTCACAGGAATAAATTACATTTTAAAATATATTCAAACAGAAAAGAGCTATATTAAAATTGTAATATTTCACTGAAGTACTCTATTTTAATTAAAGAAATGCAGCCTAGGCGAACATTAAAAAGATCATAAAAAACAAAAAACAGTAGAATATAAAAACTTTGCTGTGCCATAGCTGTTTTTATATTAAACCCTCAATAAAATCACATCAATTTGGAAAATAAAAGTGATAGAAATGTTTTAAAGATTTTTTTCATGTTCCCGTTTTGTTTTTGTTTTTTTGATGTTACATTTCATGCTTAAGATAAAAAATGAGATAAGGGACATAAAAGTGGCATAAGTTAAAGAAAACACCCAGAAAGGAATGCTGGTAGATTGAACATGGTTGTGTGAGAGTGCAGATTTAGTTCTTTACGCATCTTGTGATCACTTCTAACAGGTGCTAGGTGAACTCTCCCCATGAGAGAAGAGAGCCAGGCCGGGTGAGAGATGTCTTCAGGTGCCTTGGAGCCTTCACCAGCTGCTGCTGAATCCTCCTCCTCCTCTTCATCATCTTCTTCTCACTGGGCTCAAGTCCCTGGACTCTCATCTTTTGTCCGCCTGCATGGGATTATCTATCACCCACATGCACACCAACACTCACATTAGGGGTGTTTTCAGACTCTCATCAATATTCTAGGCGAGAGGCTGCTGGACTGCAAGGTCTGAAGCAAGTTCCCGATTAGAAAATATCCGCAATACAAGAGCTTCAGAGCAACATATCTCTGGCTCTCTAATGCGTCGCAACCAAACGTCTGTTTGGCACCAGCCTACGTGACTTCCCGAGGATATTAAACTGATTGCATTGTTGTACGGCGCAAGTAATGATTTTCAGAAGTAATCTGGGAGTTCAGCTCACTGTGACAGCAAATCCCGTTAGATGCGTTGAGAGGCTTCAGATGATTTCTGTGGCCTTGCATCATAGTAGCTCAGGTTTAATTTCGCTCCATTTGTTTGGAGACGAGTTCAGCGGACTGGGTGCCGCAGATGCCATATCAGGTGACGCCAGCGTCAGTGTGAGTGGCAGCCCGTGCTTCCTGTTTCGCTGCTAAGCGAAGGTATCAAAATGCACCGACATTCATACATCTCTAAAGACAGGCAATCTGAAATCGCTTTGGGCGCTAAAACTGAAATCGTCTGCCAGCTCAATACCGTAATCTCACTAACCCCCCACCTCACCCAACGCAGGTATATTTAGAGATGAATTCCGATAAAAAATGGCTTTCGAGATGAGAAAGCAGAGCTGAGAGCCTATTCTCCCATCCAGCCCAGGTAGTGAGCCCAGGGGCCCAGGCCTGGATCCCGGGCGCAATCATGTCCAGTCAGCCGATTCCTTGACTTTCTAGTCAGACACAACAACGTGTGGCACAAAACAATGTAATTCTTTGCAGGAATCAATAACCGTGGCTGTCTAACTAGGGGAATTTGTGTACGGCTCCGAATGCAGGACTTATTGTTCCCAATCATTCCCTAGCGACTCCGATGATTTCTGTTCATGACAAATGAATTAACAACACCGAAAGCAGGTCTCAGCCGAGCCGCAGCAGAAGCGTGACCCAGATGCGAGCCGGGGTGTCAATTTATTTTCTAATCTGGGGAGGATTTAAGGAGAATTCCCTGCTGATTGCGACGCTAGCGAACTTACAAGGGCAGCCTCTGATCGTCATTAGCTAAGTGTGGTGTTTATTGTCACCTTTGAGCGGAGAAAGTGTCATTAAGAGATATAGTGTGCTATTTGCGTCTTTCTGGCGCAATACTAACAATTAATGGTCTTACCGATACACTTAAGCAACACATTTGTTTCTGTATTTGGCTGCTTGATGTCAGTTAATACTCGGTGAGCGTAGTCCAAGACGTTTTTGAGAGCTTCTACAAGTTGCCATCTTCTGCTTTGTGGCTCATTATGCAAACTGTGACATCACAACAGAGGTCATCAAATAAAACCCACCAAGAGCATAATCATGCCATCCCCTAAAGTCTAAACACTGATAGCTTGGCTATTAAAGAAATTTGCAATCCCTGGCTTCCTGTGCTTTCAAGACAGCTGCCAAGGCTCTAAAAACAGCACTTTCAGCCTGTAGTAATCCTGCAACTATGCCGCCCAGTGTAATATTTCACTCCTCTTCAAAAGCCAAGATGCCCCCGCTGGACCTTTCAACAGCGGATCTGTCATTTATTCGCTCCCCGACTATGCAGCGTAGCATCTGGTGTTGTCCACCACGGCCATTCCAAGTCTCCTCCGCCATTACCACTAATGTTGCATCGATCCGCTCGAGGCGTGTGACTGTAGGATGTGTGACTCAGCGCCAGTCGAGTTATTCATTTTGAAGGTGTTCTGCATTGATTTTGTCAACAATAATGAAGACGAGATGAAAAATTAGCATCATGATGATAATTTAAGACAGAAAAAAAGAGAAAAACACTGCAAGATGTTAGGACTAAAAATGCACTAAACATGTTTGAAGAGGAGAAATCTAGAAAGA
>JAUZSZ010000115.1:23919612-23930004 GCA_034780575.1 Labeobarbus marequensis | reverse complement strand
TTCTAGCCTCAGAGAGGTGTAAAATTTGGCAGACACTTTGCATTCTAATAAAGGATGCAGAAGGGGAGATAAAATCAGTCATCTTCCACGTATAATCCAGGACACTCTGTGAAACGCGTAAGCACATGCGGTTAAGATGTTGGTCTTAAAACGATAAAAGGACCCCACAAATGGATGCAGGGTGTGCACATGCACACAAGTGCTGGCAAACTCAAAGGGTTAGTGTCAACAGCTCCACTAACGCAAAATCGAAAAACATTTCAGGATAACCGTGGAAAGCCGGCTGATGTGAGTCATGATGTCCGTCAGTCAAAATGCGGAATTGGTTTGAGCTGAGAAGGTGAAGTGAACATTAAAAAAACACAATTACTGCTGCGCACTGAGAGAGAGCTCTCTTAAGTCTAAAATATTGCATAAGAAAAACAGGCATGACGTCACCCTTGGGGCAGACGTCATTTTAAGAGGGTAGGAGCTCAACAATCAGCTGAGTGCATGGAGAGGGGCCGTTGTTTCCAGGCGCATTGAAATTCAATTGTCTGAGTTGATACAATGGCTTTGAAAGGAATTACCTGTGCAGAACTGGAGCTGGAGGCAGCTGGAGAGAGCAGTCCTCCCTCTCTACCCCTCAATCAAGCAGCATTTTCTTCCTCTGTCGCTGTTTGTTTTCGCCGCACTTTCCCTAAATTAGTAATTACAGTCACACAAACCAATCTTGCCATGGCGGCTTGTGAATCTAGAGACACACCTGCTGAAGCTACATAAACAAATAGCTTGTTAAGCACCGCATAACACCCCAAAAAATTAATGAGGAGCACGGTGTACAACCGTAGTTTAAGAGCGTAAAAATAAAAGGCCCAACTTGAGAATCACATAAACTGCATCTCGGGCTATGAGCAAAAACACCCAACCACCACACGGTTTAATAGCCAGTTGGATATATAAGAAATTGGTGACAAAATCAGAAAGAAGCACTCGGCAAATAATAAAATAAAATAATAAAATAAAATAAACGTTACTGAAAATATTTACTAAAAAAATAAATATAAAAATTATTACAAACCTGAATTTTGAATTGAATCTTAAATTATCTGAATATTATTTCAATTTTTTTTTATTGTTATTGAGTCTTATAAAACAGGTGTTAAATATGAAGCTTTTTACATAATGTTTTAATTTATTTTAAAAAATCCAAATATATAATTCCTTTCTGTCATTGTCATTATAGACTTCCCCTATACATACAGTTACAATTGTTAAAACTTTATTAGTTATTGCTATAGCTAGAGATACTGTCATTGATGTGAATGGCCCTTTAGACTAAAAATAAAAAGAGAAAATGAAATACCATTCATGAAATACCATTCATGTACCATTCATTCATAAGGAATTTCATTCACTGGATTATTAAAAAGCTATTTTCTTAATAAATGCCCAAAAATAAAATGATTATAAACATATACACAGTACACTGGGTTACAAAATGGTGGTCATATCGCTCACCCTTGACGTAGACAAATAGTTGTGCAGATCACTGTTCACAAACTTCTAATCATCTTCCCAGAACTTGGCAGCTGTTTACTTGGCAGAAATCAGAAAAACTCATTTGAGGACCAACCTGAATCTCAAATGAATCTTTCCTCTGGGTTGATGCCTTGATTCAAAAGGTGATTTATAATCTAGGACATAAAAGGAGGAAAGCGAGGAGGGAACTGCTCCAAAAATCCCTCCAAAATAGCCACAGCAGGATTACTGGACCACCATCTTTGTCCCTATTGTTTGGTTGGTTTTGTTTTGTTGTCGGAGGCCTCTACAGCAGGAGACCAAGAAAAAGCACCATGAGGTTGTGGCAAACTGCTGTGTCTGGCTACAGTCTACACAAGAAGCAGATGGACTCCCAAACAAAAAAATCAAAAGACGTAGCAATGTTATCCAAAACACCGCAGTGGCACAGGTTTGGGATTCCATGCTAAATGAGTTAGCACTATAGCACAATGCTCACCGAGAGCCAAACTTTCAAATGTTCTCTTCACATATCAGGCTTATTAGTGAACAGTCTGAACTTTTGTTTGTTAAACACTGAGCACACTAGGGAGCCGCACATGAAAATGTGTTCGGCACCATGACAGCACCGTAAACCATGACGCTTTGATCTCTCCTACGACTGCGACACACACAGAACACACAAACTCAAACTTTTTCTCTACTTTGGGTTCACACTAAAGTTCTCCAGGGAAACCCTGGGTGAATAAAGGGACAACGACATTTACTAAACACAGAGGTTAAAGGTTCAACTCGCAGACAGGAAGTGTCAAGAGTGAGAGCGGCAATGACAGTTCAGGTGCAATGAAGCCAGAACTGTGATCTCCACATTAGTGAAGGGGATTTTGTTGGAAAGAGGGTACATATTTTAAGGAACCAAAAACAGTAAACAGTGTTAGAAAAGTAAGTATGCAAGTTCAATTTGATTTTATATTTTTCACTTTTATTGTAAATTCAACTTTATATTTCTCACCATTGCATCACACAGTATCACTTTATAAATTTTATAAACTGACTAGGTCTAGGTCTTCTAACTCTGAACATACTATGGAAACTTGTTTCTGCCACAATCAAACACGCATACACACAATGTAGCTCCGCTCACAACTAAATCTCAACCATAAACCCTGTTTAAAGTATGTTCATCATTTAAAGTGTTTCTTGACAAACCTTCCTCTTCCAGCTAAAAATTACACTTACAGCATTTATACTGTACTTGAAGTTAGTGCTTTTTAATGGTTCTGAAGAAAGCTTCACGCTCACTAAGGATGCATTAATGCATTGGAGAGTAGAAAGTTCAAAAGAATAGCATATATTTGAAATTGTGAAGTTATATTTTGTTATATAAGACATTATGAATGTTTTTATCACTTTTGATCAATTTAATAAACAAACTTACTTGCCTCAACCTTTTGAACGGCATTCCATTTAAATTCATTTTAATTATACTTTCATCAAATTAGTATTGATGTATCCTGTCAGTTCTTTTGAATTCAATTCAAATTCAGAAATCGAAAAAGCATTCTCAAATAAATTCTGAACTGTGCACAACCTTGATACATACATAAACACATACACAAAAATAATGTAATGATAATGAATTCACTCCTACACCTAAATGCAGTTGTCACTTCCAAAACTTTTCAGTGTCACATAAACACACACACACACAGCCCAGCATAACTGACATGTTCTGACAGGGCATTTCAGGGTCAGGTAAAAGACAGTGAGAAGGTAAGGATTAGGTGGACCACCCTGCACATTTGTGCACGTTTCTTTAAGCCCCATTACTGCCATGTTGATGTGATCGCTCCTGTAGCGATTAGTTCATGCGCACATCACAAACTCCATGCCACTCAACGCAAAATCCCCACACCATGCCCTAAAGACAGGAAGTCCAAGAACAGGAGAGAATTTTTCATTTGGCTTTCATGTGGTTTGTCACCATACGAGGGAAAGTGAGGAATTTCTCTCCCAGAATTCCCCTTGGCCCCATCACAAAACCTTCCTTAAATACTGTACTGCAGCGCTTTATGATGACAGCTCGAAGAAAGCGCATTTCAAACTCCCCGGGAACGAACGTTAGTGCTTTCACACGTGACTCCGACGCGATCTCAAACAGCTTGGGGAAATTTGCTAGCACGCTCTTTTGCGATAATGTGGTCAAGAAGGATCGAGTGAGCGCTTGAAGGACTCAAAGCAGCTCCAACTCTCAGGGGGGCACACCGGGACTGTGCTAATTCCCAGACGAGCCTCTCTTCTCCCACCCACATCGAGGTGGGGAGAGAATATTCATTAGCGAGGATAGCGCACTCCAATTAAGAGAGGTGGAAGCACACACACACACACTTTTGCAGGTGTACATGCACCTGGTCTCCTCCAAAAAAATAAAAATCAGTCTTCTGAGCTT
The DNA here is from genome assembly GCA_034780575.1 of Labeobarbus marequensis. Classification (NCBI taxonomy): domain Eukaryota; kingdom Metazoa; phylum Chordata; class Actinopteri; order Cypriniformes; family Cyprinidae; genus Labeobarbus; species Labeobarbus marequensis. The sequence goes on along the minus strand of JAUZSZ010000115.1, from coordinate 23,926,055 downwards.
CAGCCGTGTTTTAGCTGATTAAATTCTCGCCTACAATGACACGTCACTTTTGTTTTCTCGTATACCGCTCCTCCGCCACCCTCTTTTCTCGAGAGTGACACTATAGGCGTGAAATTTCACAACATGGCGTCTCTGGGCAGACATCCACGTTGTTAAAAGAGAGAAAAAGTGAGAGGGAGAAACACTCTGCTCGTGGCTGCTTGACTGGGGTCTGACTACTGGTTCGGAGGGTTGTGATTGGGAGGGCGATGATGAGATAGATATGAATGAATACACAAGCGCAGCTGTTCTGGTTGCCCCCTCCTCGGGCACTGCGAATCCATAAACCCCATTCTGCTATCACATCAGTGCCACAACACCTGAAATAAACATTAACTACAAACAACGAGCCACATCCATCCACAACAGCAGGGAGAAACAGCGCACGGGGAAGGACATCAGACGGCCAAGACTAAACATTGTTATGGAGTACAGCATGCACGCACTCTAAATGTGAATGACAGCATTATGAGCCGAGGGGCTTGGAGAGTATGTGTACACAAGCGCAAAGTCTCTTCCAACTGTCTTGACTGGCTTAATGGGGCCTCACCTGTTGGCGTCCTGCGCGAGTGTGTGTTTCAGCAGTTGCTGGCATATGGTTGAAAGGAGAACTGACGAAAGCCAAGCCAAACACGGTGGGGGAATGTCAACGACCATCTTGAGTCAACATGCGGAGACGCAGTCGTCTCCGCAGCTCGACCCGCATGCCTCCAGGGGTCAAATACTACGGTGGGGAATGGCAGGCGTACAAACACACGCAAGCACATTCAGTCTGAAGCTAATTCTTAAATCCTGACTTGAATGGTAACAGCAGGTTTAGCAGGGAATCACTCTCTGTTAGAGGCATATCAACCCTTTTTGACAAGTTGAGACCAGCGTGATGTCTAAAGTCGGGCTTAAGTTGATCTCAGTAGGCTGAGGGTAGCCCATATCGACTGGGTGTGTTGAGACATTTCCCTCTTAGCCTTGCTAAAGCAGGCATGAGGACTAATCCTGCAGAGGTTAAGTGGAACACCCTGCACTTTTTCTGTTCCTGTGCGCTTCTTTACATAAGTCAAGAATGGAGACCCGGGACTGTAAAACTCTGAATCGTGTTCCACTGCTGTTCTCTGCACTAAAAGGACACTTCAAATGGACACAAATACCACAAATACTTCACGACAATGTGGTTGAAATAAAGAATTACAGGACAAAGTGAATTTAGCAAATGTTTGCTTGCTCTACCCTTCATTCAGATGAAAATCAAAAATGTACTAAACATTAAAGTGACCAGTGTTATGATCTATGGGGTTGATATCACAGTGCTATATGGTTGCTAAGGTGGTAGAACACTGCTAAGTAGTTGCTATATTGTTCTGGATGCATATGACAGCCCAGCATACTTCCTTCTAGTATTTTTTCCCATTCAATTTCCCCATATGGACTCAAAATGAGTTCTAAGCTGTAAACCAAAATGACCAAACCAACCAACTCTGATATAAAATCATAACATTGCAAAGTTTGAATTGAAGAAAATTTGTATTCTTAAATAAGGGAAAAAAGGAATGAACTATTGTACAGTTCCATGAAGCTCTGTGAAATATGTTAAAAAAGTTCAATATTAAACTATAGATTTATTATTATTATTATTGCAAAACACGCAACCATTCAAATGTCTGGGGTCACCAAGTGTGTTTTTAATTAATTAATTTTAATTAAATTGCTACTTTTATTCAGCAAGGATGCATTACATTGATCAAAAGTTACAGTAAAGAAACTTATAATGTTACAGAGTATTTCTATTGCAAATAAATACTGTTCTTTTGAACTTTCTATAAATCAAAGAATCCTAAAAAGATCATTTTCAACAATGATAAGAAATGTATCTTGAGCACCAAATCTTGGAATGAGCTTTGCTGAGCACTGCATCGCTGAAAATAATAGAAAATATTAAAACAGAAAATAGTTTAAATTGCAATGTCAGTTTTTACAGTAAAGCTTACTCTAAATTTTTGAATGGTAGACTACATAAACAAAGGCTTGCTTACATCATTGTCAGTGCTTCAAGGGAGTGGGTGGTCACTGAAGACATCTTTCGTCCAGATTTGTTTGCCAATCTATGAAAGGTAGATCTATCTCTTCAGAATTCATTGGAAGCGTTATTCTTTACCTGGAATTTGACTGCAAATTTTTTTCAGCTAAAATTACGCTAACTGATGGCTTCAACAAACATATACCATCTATTAATAAAGAGCTCATTTCTTCAAAAGATTAAACAGAATCGCTAAAATCAGTTTCTCTATGAAGAAAATTAATAAAATTTTTACCTCCGCAAATTTTACAGGTTGCGCTCTATTCTCATCCCTAGATAGGACTTAAGGTATCATTTACATCTGTAGCTCAAATGGTGCGGAACAACATTTAAATCACTCACCCTAAACTAGCAATAGTAACAGTGATGTTTGCCTAAGGAAGAACCACTAATTGAAACATTGAAGCCTTTATAAGTTCCTCAAGTCTGATGAACATATCACTCTGTGGACATGTTTGAAAATGAGAAAACTCTCATTTAACTCTGCTGTCGGTCATAAAAGGTGGCAGGATGTGAGAAAAGCATTAACATGCGATTGTTTTCAGCACTGCGAGGTTATACCGCACAATGCAATTTAGTTGCTAAAAGCTTCCAAAAAGAGAAAGCTGACATTTTTGCATTGGAGAGATGACCTTTATACAGCTGAGAAAAGCTGTGCGAAGCTTTCGTTGGCCATGCCATAAACACACACCTTTACCCACCCACACACACAAAGCCAGCTGCCAGACATTAGCTTGCAAATGGCCCACTGTAACGTGCCAAGTTGAAAATTTGCAATCAGCCATCTTAAGCACTGTAAAGGCAACTAGAGGTTGCAATGTCCTAAGACAAACTGGTGAGAAGCGTATTTGTATGGATCTTTCCACACACACACAAACACACATGTTGTTACAGAGATGTACAAACATTACAGACCACACTGAAAATTTGGGAGTTACAATATGATTATATCTGGAAATAAACATTTTAATTAGGGGGGGGGGGGGGTACAGAGGGGAAGTTTTGACCAATAAATAAATAAATAAAATTAAGTTTCTGCATTATTTCTAGGGCACTATTCAAAAAATGAGATCTTTTGTACATATGGTCAAAAATTCATGCCTCCAATACAGCTAAAAAAAAAAAAATCATGTTATTTTATATAATAAAATTAATTAATGTAATAAATTAAGTGTGTGTGTGTGTGTGTGTGTGTGTGTGTGTGTATTAGTAATAATATAATACTATATAAAATACACTCTAATATTATAACTTTTTCACTAGTGGTTTCAGATTTTTGGACAACAGTATAAGCTTATAAGCTTTACCAATAAAAGAAGATGGAAACACTATTGTTTGCTGGTACTACAGCTAAAAAGTACAGCGGTTGACAGATTTAACACTTTTTACTCAGTTCTGGTGCACATAATAAGAGAAAACACTTCTCTATACACCAGCCATTATTTTTATGCAAGCACCATGATAAAACTGTACAATTTAGCACATCGCCACCTACGTCTGCTGTTTTATTTTGTTAAATGACTCAATGTGCAAGTCTTGGGGAGTTGAATGTCTTGGTTCTTAGACTATAGGAGCAGCCTAACACACACACACACACACACAGACCAGGTTGTGGCCGTAGGGGACGGTGGGGGCCCAGACAGCACTGAGTCAGCAGCAGAAAGGAAACGATCAGAGCCCTAGAGGAGAATACATCAACACTGCAGAGGCGCCTCCATCGTCCTCTCCTCCCATCAACACCAGCACCACCACCATCCGTCTTTCCTCTGCACCTCAAAGGGGCTCCGCATGCCTGCTCATCCATCTCTCACTGACTAGGTTTCTGCAGCACAGACTCAGCGCTGTGGGTCCGATGCAAATGGGTCCTTTTTAGTTAAGGCTAAGACATGTAAAACAGCGTGAGGAATATGTAAAAACAACAGACTGACAGAATCAGACATTGTTCCCGCAAAGACTGGTGGGCGCCACACATTGTCACTCATTCACACACATACACAGACCGACATCCTCGCACAAAGACGAGTGATTTCACTTCCTTCATCACAGCTGATCTCAGCAGGATAGTAATTCACATACTGTAGGAGAGAGGCTGAAATGTCATCCTCGCATTATTAGACTGACCTTCAATTTGAAGGCGAAGCTAGCGGGAGTTTCTGCTTTACAGAGCAAGCTAACGGTAAAAAAATAATATCTTGTTCAAGTCTGAAAATCCGTAAGTGGTAAGTAAAAAGAAAAGCTATTTTATATGGGCAATTTTTCAGAGTATGCAAAACATGGGTGACAGGATATCTAGGTCTTCTGCTTTAAAAAAAAATAAAAATACAAACAAATCTGTAATATTGTAATACAAATAAAATTATTTAAAATAACTGCTTTTTATTTTTATTTTAATATATTTTAAAGTTCTATTTAATCCTTCAGAAATCATTCTAATCTGCTGATTTGATGTTGAAAACAAATCTTTTCATTATCAATTTTGAGAACAGTTGCCTAATATTTTTGTGGAAATGATGATACTTTAGAACTCTTTGAAGAATAGAACGTTCAAAAGAACAGCATTTATTTGAAATATAAATCTTTTGTAACATTATAACAGTCTTTACTGTCGCTTTTAATTTCTGTCAAAAAAATCTTTACAGCCAAAAATCAACACAAAAGAATAGGTCAGAAAGCCACATATGGTCTCAGAGCGATGGGAAACGGCACAAATAATCACGCCTCACTCAAGGACAAAGTGCATTGGAAAGGAACCTTCTCCAGTTTCTTTAATCCTCAGCTTTCATCATCCCAAACTGCAGCAACAAATTGCCAGTTCACTTTGGGAACAACGGTCGCTAATGGGGGGGGGGGCGCTCAAGTAAGAAGTGTACACAAACCGTTCCCCTCATTTACCTGTCATCATTCCATTCCTGTCTGCTCTTGAGCCGTTCTTCACAAAGACATGGGGTACATCTGATACATCGCTCACACAAGCGCTCGAGAACGCTGAGGCATGCAGATGCTTCTGAGGTGTTAAGAAAAACACCTCCAGATCTGACAGAAGGACTCAAGTTTCAGTATGGGAAGGTTCAAAGCCAAGGTCTTACACACTTGAGTTAGAAGAGCGAGACGCTAGTCTGTAATGTCCTACTTCCTTTTCACAAGTAGCAGAAAAACAAGTGATGGCCATTTGCCTTCAGTGATTTACAGTGACGAAATGACTGGAAGTCATTCGTTTTTAATGTGGTTGCAATTTCTGCTAACTTGATGTGGCCGTGTCTAGTCAATCGACAAAGAAAGGGTTAACTTTATGCAAATGAACAACTTTATGTAAACAGTACAATGGCTTGATGACCTAAATTCACTGTGCTTGAAGCTCAAGAGTTAAATTTCTAAGGTTCTGCAGAAGCCACTTAGTATTCAGTCGTTCAAGGTTCATTACCAATAATGATTTTCCTCCATTACAAACACTGCTAAATTATTTAAAAAGAAGAAAAGCGAATGGAACTCATTGCAAACATGTAGCCCTCCTATAGATACAACATGAGTCAACTCTAGGTGAGACGTCGTAAAATCACATAGCTCACAGAGCATTGTTTGAGCTTCGTTTGGAGAACATGAAAACACAATTCTTGTCTTTCTCCATCACACTGATTCACAGCAGATGTGATTCTTTAAAGTGCTGTAAAGATCTTAGTATGTGTTACTCATAATAGCAGCAAGTTTTATGAGCAGCTGTAATTTCTGTCATATCTCAAGATAAAAAATTGGGTGGTAGAGAAAAATAAAATTTGGAGGATTTAGCAAAAATAAAGACCAACAAGGATTAAAACTTGATTCAAGCGAAGCCTATTTGCATTCTTCTTGCTTCATAAAAATTCATGAAGGCAGCAACTGAACAAAGGCATGAACTGTTGTTTAGCACCTAGTATACTAAATAATAAACTTCATACCAACAGGTTTAATCATTGTGTAAACTCTCTTTGTGCCCAATCTCTGGACTTCCAGAAATCTAGCCAAAACCAGCGGGAGTAAACAGGTCTGTAGAATGCTGCTTTATCAAGCTTATCTACAATTTCCATGTGTGTGTTTGTGTCAGCGAACCTTTAATGTCATTAAGCATTGCTTCCTCTATGAGGAGCGAAACTAACAAAAACCACTAGCGAGCTTCCTTTGATAACAAAGAATAAAGACCAACCGTCACAAAAGATTGTGTGTCTGTCTGTATATATATATATATATATATATATATGTGTGTAAAAATTCATTTTAAATTCAATTAATTTTGAATATTAAATGTGTAATATAACATAATACTTTAAATCTATATCAAACACAGCATAGTGTACACTTT
>JAUZSZ010000115.1:23888817-23904787 GCA_034780575.1 Labeobarbus marequensis | reverse complement strand
GTGTGCTGTCGAGCAAAAAATTGGATTCATTTAGATGATGGGAGATTGTAGTTGTTGCAGCCTCAGAGTTTCAGGTCGTTGGTCATAATGAGGAGAAATACTAAGTCTTGTGTTTGAGAACTTTAGAGTTAGGGAGGAAAATGGATAGAGAGAGAGATTGAGAGGTACATTGAGGACGAGAAATGAAATATAGGCCCCATTTAGACTTGAAATTAAGATCCATCTCAGGTGGTCTTGTCAAAAATGGTCATCCGAGACAAATTGCTTTTTGTATCTCGTAGTAACATGTCTTAAAGCATCACTTGTGTTGACTTGTGGCCTTGTTTCTACTAAGGATAGCTCTGAAGGTCTTAAAGTATGAGAAGCGTAACAGGGCTTGATGTCAATTTCTTAATTTTTTTTTTTTTTCCAAATTGATTCTGATTCGCAAGCTGTTGATTTAATTTGATTTCAGACTGAAATTTGATTCAGGTTGAGATTCAGTTTCAATTAAGTTTGTTTACTTTGGCTCATTTCAATTAAAATGTCTATTTATGTCTCTCTACTAATGCTCTTTTGAAACTTTGTTTTAAAATGTTTCAAAATAAAAAAAAAGCATCATGAATATTCAAATTAAGATTTAAAAAAAAAAAAAAAATTGGATAAACTAAATTTTTTTCCCCCAGCCCTAAAGCAAAAGTATTTCTCCATTTTAGTGTCATTCTTTGTCACATTTTATTTATTTGTGGTTTCCTTTATTTTTCGGCCACTGTCTTCTGTCTAGTTCTTCAAACATTTGCTTTGATTTACTTTGTATTTTTGTCACCACATGACCGTGGTGACAGCAGAGCATATGTGGCCGAGGCTCCAAGCCCAGACCGCAGCTGTCTCTTCAAGACATGCTTAAGTTATGTTGTGGTTTCAGCATCTCCAGTGCAAGCTTACAGGAAAGAGAATGTATCCATTTTTTAAAAACTCTTCTGTCCTTCTTTGGTTTGCATTACACATGACCGAAGGGAGGAAAAGTGCACAAATGTAAACACTGAAAGGTCATAGTGGTCTATGATGATTAATAGGTGCTCTTCAAACCTCAGGCACATACAAACGGAAGTACAAGCAAATGCGCACACATAGTTCTGTACGTTCTGAAAGCATACTTTAGTCTGTATCATCTGTGTTGATGGGATTCATACACATGCGTTGGCCAGAGTCCAGGCATGTGGGAGGACACACTGCTGCCCTAAGCCTGACATTTTGACCTCAATTTCTCTTTTGTTTCTAAAAGGCATACAATGAGGGGTCTAAGCTTTGATATGCAGGATGTCTTAGAATGAATATAAGGTGCAGAAGAAGAACAGAAAGCAAATGGCTCATTAGGAGGCTTTTTTGCTATTTTATTTTGGAAAATTTTGTGCTGAGCTGTGGGAAAAGGTTTTGCAGCGAACGCGAGGCCAGGCAGAATGGGAGCAAACACATCACACACTTGGGAATAGATATGTTTGGAGTTGATGACTACATCTTCCTGCAAGGTGAAACAAAATGAGATCAGAATAAGATGGTGCTTTTAAAGTCAGCTCCCTTATGGCTCTTTTGGTAAATTAAACTCTAAAAATAATTGAATGACATGTAGCTTCTGCATTTGCCAGTAATTGCCTTTCTTGTCAAAGGCAACTCTCATTACCTTATTTTAGTTGCTCCAACTTTTTATTTTTATGATCCAAAAAACAGAGCAGCTGCATTATTTTTCACACTATTCATTGTTTTAAAGTGCTAGGGGTCTGTCATTGTTTTTGATAACAATGCCTGTCCTGATCTCCACTGTTCCTTTGCTTAGAAAAAGGAGGTCAAAAGTCCAAAAAAGATGAAAAATGTTTATCAATTGCTTTCCAATGCGGTCAAAAGTTGAAAAGATGAAAAATGTTCACCAGTTGTTGAAAAGGGGGGTCAAAGGTCTACAAAAATGAAAAATGTGTACCATTTGCTTAAAAAAGGGTCAGGTGTCTAAAAAGATGAAAAATGTCTACTAATTGCTTAAAAAGGGGGTCAAACATCCAGATTGTCCACTAATTTTTCATATTTTTAGGCTTGTGACCCTTGTTTCACCTGCTTTATCTGACCCCTGATCAGACATGGCTTTATTTGACCACAGCAAATGAGATGACCATTCAACGTCCAATTTCTTGAGTATTTAGGCTGATATTGTCAAGCTCCTCCTCATTATGTTCATAGTTTAAGGTATTTTGAAGAAGTTTTATCCTTGTGTCTAAAGTGAAGTACCCTATTCAAGGTAGAATTTCAAGTGTGCACCAGCTTCATGGACATCAGACCTGATCAATGGTTTTCCCAGGGCAAATTAGGTCATCTGTAAGCCCCAACAATGTGCTGACAAAGACCACAGAGGTGAGGTCATTGTGTTAAAAGGGTCACCACAGGTCACCCCCAGTAGCAGCCGCTCAACTCACCCTCCCCCAATACTTAAGGTTAGTGTTCTCTGAATAGGTCATTCCAATTTTTTTTTTTTCCCCGGCCTGTCAGTAACACAGATAACACATGACAGTACGTATGTGTAGCTATGCTATCATCATTCAAAGGCTGTGAAATTGCTGTGTGCACTCGTGTCCAACTGATTTGCTTTCACCATACAGCACACAATATTAATATTTCAAGCCGTTTTGTTCATAGTTCAAGCTATAAAAAAATTCTGATGGTGTTAGGAAACTGGAGATTGATTTACTGCATGCAGAACGTCCATAAAAGGAACATGCATGCTCAAACACTCTCGCACACCTGTGCGCTTTGATAATTAAAACTGCTGTGATCTCATTTTTGCTTGATGCTGCTTTATACCTACAGTTCTGGTCAACATCTCATCTCCAGAATGAATGATTTGTAAGTTGCAACAGCTGGTGTGAATATTGAATTAATGTTCAGAAGAGTATTACAAAGGGAATACAAGTTAAAGATGGAGATACAGAAATAATGAATAATTCTATGATTCTCGATTAAACACATTAGATTAGACATAATGTAATACGGTATTATGATAAATAATTACATTTTAAATGTCTTTTTTAAAAACCAAACACAGTTTACTTTCACATGTCTGCATTTTACATTCTTTTCAGTAGTAAAATCAAATGCACCTTTTATCAGAAAATTTTCTAAAATAAAGGCTGATTTAATAATTAAGAAAAAGTCTTCAGATTTGAAAGGAAGTGAGTAAAACTTAGCAAAGCCGTCACTCTGCATTTAAAACTCACTAATACCGTCAGTCAGGAAACCACATAAATAAATGACAAGGCAAGTTGTAGAACATCAACAGCATTCGCATATGTGAACCCTTGTGAACCGTATGCTCACAGAGGGTGTTTACTTTAATTTCTAGCTGATGTGGTATATTTAGTACATGAGACTGTTGAAGTATACTTAAGGTTTGGATCAGACTTGCTGTTTTTAGAGGCTCCTCTGAACTGTAATTAAATCTCAGGGCGTGTGCATCTATGTGTATGCATCTGTGCACATTCACACACTCATGGCCTATATATATGTTGTGAAGATGCATACCCATATGCTCATACGAGCCACCTGTGCGATTCCTACTGCTATTTGGGCCGTGCCATCAACCTAACGCTATATAGTCATTATATACGTACACCTCCCCCTGTGGCCACGAGGCACATCAAAATCCTGCACAGCATCTCTCCAACGGCCTCATTTAGCTTCTGTGCCGTACTCGCTGATATTTCCCACTTGGGCCAATCAGATAAGTCATACATGGCTTAACCACACAAAAGAGCATTTGGAACCCCAAGCGGATGTGGCACTAGCAAGAAGGCTCTGTATGCTTTAGATGAACACTTTTGAGAACCAGAATGGTGTATGCAAAGCTTAGAGGGATTAAAAATAAATAGAAATCATACTCTTGGGGAAAAGGACACCATCATGTTGGGGTTTTATCCACTTTTATTTTGCAATATGACCAATATCCTATCATATTCAAGTGTGTATGAAAAAAGTTAAGTCACTGATTTATTTTTTGAAAAAGCTAAATACAATAAGCATTGGATCAAGGCACATACAAGACTGTCCAAAGGGCATTCAGTGCACTTTGGTCTTCAGTTGTAAAGAACAATTTAACTGTGGCAACTTAAAAGTGGTTGGAAATAGAAAACAAAAAAATACAAGTAAGAATTATATGAACAAAAAAAATTGTTGACACTTTTTAATATTCCAAATAGAAAAAAGCCCAAATGTTTCTTGCCATATTTTTTCTGCCCACAATATTCCTTTTTGGAGGGCAACGTTTACATGATGTGGTTATCTGTACTGAGGGTTACGTAAATGTTGTTTCCCTTTGCTGAACGAGTGATATTGAGTTCTATGTTGTGTTTTTGCCCATCCACTTTGATTTGACTGCAAAGTAACCTTTGATTTAATCTGTGTGCTTCATTTGCAAAGGATTTAGGATTCTGTGCTGTGTTGCTGCCTCCTCCAGGGCAGAGAGGAAGTAATAGATATCTGCTTCCTAAACGTTGCAGTGATGTAAAACCTGGCAACATTCTGAAACGGGCAAACCAGGATTCCTAATGAAACCCTGAGGTTTCTGTGACACTGGAGTAAGTCTGTGCCTGCCATCCTTAGAATTAACAAAACACTTGTGTCTTTATTTCCTTTGATCAATCACCTATGCCCTATATTCTCACAGCCTTGTTTTTTGTTGTATTTTTTTTTTCCACTGACAGCAACGTAGCGATAATTTTGACCTGTGCTTATACTACATGGTTTTCTAAAATCTGATTGTTCAACACAGCAATGAAAACCCACTTTCACAGTTGACAAGTCATCATATCTCAGTAGAGCACAAAGTTTTTTTAATTGGTCTAAAACCATAAGTAAAGGAAGTACAGTACAAATGACTACAAATATCTAAAATATAGAATTGCAGTTTGTGGCAGCATACACCGACATCTCAGTGATGGCCTGCAATCGGAACCTTTTTTCCTTTTAATAAATCGTCCTTAAATATAAATTATATGGCAAATGTACATAACAATGCTTTCTCGGTCTTTTCAATACAGTGTTTTTCAAAAGACCAAGCAGTCTCCGAGTCACTCATTTGCAATAAAACGTCTTTGTAATCCGTGCACACTATCATGAATGAGAGTAGTCTGAATCTGGTATTCCACTGTCTCTGTAGCTTCTGTTGTTGATACTGTTTTCGCTGTGCGGACTCTTGTAAAGACTTAAGCCATTAGGAGGAAAAATTGTATGTATCACAAACTCCTCCTTTGAAACGGGCAAGTGATTTATGGGAATCATTTGAAAAGAGGTCTCTCTAATCTCCAAGATGGAGTTGTCCTTCTTTGTTCCAGCTTCGGCGTAATCGTCCTTCCGCCTGCGCCCTTTGTTGTACGTGCAGTTCCTGGAAAATAAGGAACCGTTCCTGTGGATGTACCAGCACACCAGGGCCAACATGATGATAGCCAGAAGGGCCACCGCCCCTCCGATGATAGCAGCTAAAGGCAGATTGGAATTTTTGTAAGGCTCTTTCTCCTGCTCTCTGTTCAAGGTTGTGGTGGGATTGTACGGTTTCAAGGAACCAGTTTCTGTCTCTATGCAAACAGGTGTCTCGTCAGACAGGTAAATGTTACTCGTCTCCATGGGAACCATGCATATCCGATAAGAGGATTCGGGCTCCAGAGCTGTGAGCAGGTACTCTGTTCGCTCCCCTTGGACGATGGTCTCTGTTATAGATCCGAAAGCAGGACTGTGGCCCAGCTTTAGCCAGCTGAGCCTCAAGGCCGTCATGGGCTGGGATACTCTCCAGGATATGTGCACCGTCTCTGCGCTACTGGATTTGACGCTTATCGTGATGATCTTTCGACTGGACGGCGTCGTGCTACGATAGTTTCTTCCCAGCTCTGGACCCTTAACCACAGGTCTTTTAGTCACATATGAGGGCCACTGGGGTCGAGATGGTGGCAAAGTGTTTGAGACGGTGCTGGTCTCATATGTGGTTGGGATCTCAGTGTCCGAGCAGCCAAACAGCTCTGTGGATAGGTCTTTGATGGCCATCCCTTTGACCTTATCGGGACCTTGGCACATGAAGCCACGCACGTTGACCTTAGATGGAATACTACGCAGCCAGTCACGTACCCACTTCATCCTGCAGTTGCAGTACCAGGGGTTGTTGCGCAGGAGCAGCTGGGTAAGGTTATCCAGGTCCTCAAATACCCCCATGGGCAGACTGCTCAAGTTGTTGCCTGACAGATCCAAACGGTACAGCTGTCGCAGAAAAGCAAAGGCACCTGCTGGCACGTGATTGATGTGGTTGTCTTGAAGATTTAGCTTCTCCAGGCTTGCGCCCGGCAGGTTGGCGGGAGGGGAAGTCAGCGAGTTCCGTACCAACGAGAGCTCGGTCAGGTTGACTAAATTCACCAAGGCCATCTCCCCAATGCCCCTGTTGTTCAGGAGATTGCCATCCAGAACCAGTCGTTTCAGGTTTATAAGATCCTGCAGGGATGCCTCAGAGATGGACGAGATGCGGTTGTCGTCGAAACGAAGCTCCTCGATAGTCATTGGCAGGCCGGAAGGTATGGTGCTGAGGTGGTTACGGGACAGGAAAAGCAGCCTCAAATGGTTGCTGTCTCGAAACGCACCCTCTTCGATACTGACAGCTGACACGGAATTGTCATCGAGGTGTAATTCCTCAATGAAGGGAATCTGTGCCAAGGATGCATGGGTGATAGTCCGGATATTGTTCTCCTGCAAATGAAGTTCCTTGACATTCAGCGGTAAGTTGGTGGGGAACTCGTCCAGATTGTTGCAGTACAGGTAGATCTTTTCGACATTGTTTAGCCGTCGTAGATCAGTAGGGATCCCTGCACTTTTGATGCGGTTGTTCTGGAGAAAAAGTACCGTAGCATCCTCTGGGATGCCTGAAGGGATGGAAGTCAAATCCCGGTCATTGCAGTATATGAAAGTCCCATCGCACCGGCACTGCGAGGGACAGGAGGCTGAGGTCACCAACGGATTGGCCAGGCCAAGCAGAAGCCCGGCTCTGATGAAGAAGACGAAGAAGGCCTTGTAATTGCTTGCCATCGCTAATGTTCTCCTTGTGGTCGTTGCCCTTGGAGAAAAAAGAAGGGAAAAAGTCAAATTTATGCCGTCTGAAGAAAAGGCAGTGTCCTGCTCTAATTGCTGTTTTATGTACAGTGCCTGCAGCACCTCTTTCATTGTAAATGATTCAATTTAAGACAAATAATACAATATTTCTGCTGCTGAATTAATGAAAAGAGGCTATTAACATTTCCAATGACATGAACAAATGAAAAAACTATGGTAGCGAAACATGCCTGGGGTGTTTATCTTGATTTAAATCATTTTTATATCAAAACAATACAAAGTAGTGAAAAAAGGAAAAGGGGATTAGAGGAGAAAAAATAAGAGAAAAAGGAGGAATGAAGGGTTCAGAATCAAGTCTAATTGAAGTGGAAGGATATTCCCAATCAGCCGTGGATGTAGATAACAAATCCTTAAACCCACTAGCTTTCCTTGAATGAGATGCCTGTGTGTGAGAGGTTTTATCTTTTGCTGTGTGTAATGTAATCGCAGGCTCTTGTTGTTTTACACATTTCTGCTGTTAGCCAGTGCATTTCAAGGCTGCTTTTCATTGCTGAAACTGGTGGCAGAACACAGTCAGGCCCTGTTGACTGAATATTGTAAAACTGACTTGTCTTTTTGCCCTGTCTTTGTGCATGAATTTAGGGTATCATAATTTACAAACGGTTGGAAGCTTGCAACTTGAAACAAATGAGAAGCGTTCTGAATTATGCCTGCCAAAACTGTATCACTTACAAACCTACCCTTTACATTTGTTGCGACATGGCAGTTGATATGTATTAGTTATATATATTCTATTGCTATATATAGACTAATTTTTCTAAGGTTTCTGTTTGTATAATGTGCTATTGCTTAGATATAATGTTATAATATATATATATATATATATATATATATATTATAACATTATATCTAAGCAATAGCACATTATACAAACAGAAACCTTAGAAAAATTAGTCTATATATAGCAATAGAATATATATAACTAATACATATCAACTGCCATGTCGCAACAAATGTAAAGGGTAGGTTTGTAAGTGATACAGTTTTGGCAGGCATAATTCAGAACGCTTCTCATTTGTTTCAAGTTGCAAGCTTCCAACCGTTTGTAAATTATGATACCCTAAATTCATGCACAAAGACAGGGCAAAAAGACAAGTCAGTTTTACAATATTCAGTCAACAGGGCCTGACTGTGTTCTGCCACCAGTTTCAGCAATGAAAAGCAGCCTTGAAATGCACTGGCTAACAGCAGAAATGTGTAAAACAACAAGAGCCTGCGATTACATTACACACAGCAAAAGATAAAACCTCTCACACACAGGCATCTCATTCAAGGAAAGCTAGTGGGTTTAAGGATTTGTTATCTACATCCACGGCTGATTGGGAATATCCTTCCACTTCAATTAGACTTGATTCTGAACCCTTCATTCCTCCTTTTTCTCTTATTTTTTCTCCTCTAATCCCCTTTTCCTTTTTTCACTACTTTGTATTGTTTTGATATAAAAATGATTTAAATCAAGATAAACACCCCAGGCATGTTTCGCTACCATAGTTTTTTCATTTGTTCATGTCATTGGAAATGTTAATAGCCTCTTTTCATTAATTCAGCAGCAGAAATATTGTATTATTTGTCTTAAATTGAATCATTTACAATGAAAGAGGTGCTGCAGGCACTGTACATAAAACAGCAATTAGAGCAGGACACTGCCTTTTCTTCAGACGGCATAAATTTGACTTTTTCCCTTCTTTTTTCTCCAAGGGCAACGACCACAAGGAGAACATTAGCGATGGCAAGCAATTACAAGGCCTTCTTCGTCTTCTTCATCAGAGCCGGGCTTCTGCTTGGCCTGGCCAATCCGTTGGTGACCTCAGCCTCCTGTCCCTCGCAGTGCCGGTGCGATGGGACTTTCATATACTGCAATGACCGGGATTTGACTTCCATCCCTTCAGGCATCCCAGAGGATGCTACGGTACTTTTTCTCCAGAACAACCGCATCAAAAGTGCAGGGATCCCTACTGATCTACGACGGCTAAACAATGTCGAAAAGATCTACCTGTACTGCAACAATCTGGACGAGTTCCCCACCAACTTACCGCTGAATGTCAAGGAACTTCATTTGCAGGAGAACAATATCCGGACTATCACCCATGCATCCTTGGCACAGATTCCCTTCATTGAGGAATTACACCTCGATGACAATTCCGTGTCAGCTGTCAGTATCGAAGAGGGTGCGTTTCGAGACAGCAACCATTTGAGGCTGCTTTTCCTGTCCCGTAACCACCTCAGCACCATACCTTCCGGCCTGCCAATGACTATCGAGGAGCTTCGTTTCGACGACAACCGCATCTCGTCCATCTCTGAGGCATCCCTGCAGGATCTTATAAACCTGAAACGACTGGTTCTGGATGGCAATCTCCTGAACAACAGGGGCATTGGGGAGATGGCCTTGGTGAATTTAGTCAACCTGACCGAGCTCTCGTTGGTACGGAACTCGCTGACTTCCCCTCCCGCCAACCTGCCGGGCGCAAGCCTGGAGAAGCTAAATCTTCAAGACAACCACATCAATCACGTGCCAGCAGGTGCCTTTGCTTTTCTGCGACAGCTGTACCGTTTGGATCTGTCAGGCAACAACTTGAGCAGTCTGCCCATGGGGGTATTTGAGGACCTGGATAACCTTACCCAGCTGCTCCTGCGCAACAACCCCTGGTACTGCAACTGCAGGATGAAGTGGGTACGTGACTGGCTGCGTAGTATTCCATCTAAGGTCAACGTGCGTGGCTTCATGTGCCAAGGTCCCGATAAGGTCAAAGGGATGGCCATCAAAGACCTATCCACAGAGCTGTTTGGCTGCTCGGACACTGAGATCCCAACCACATATGAGACCAGCACCGTCTCAAACACTTTGCCACCATCTCGACCCCAGTGGCCCTCATATGTGACTAAAAGACCTGTGGTTAAGGGTCCAGAGCTGGGAAGAAACTATCGTAGCACGACGCCGTCCAGTCGAAAGATCATCACGATAAGCGTCAAATCCAGTAGCGCAGAGACGGTGCACATATCCTGGAGAGTATCCCAGCCCATGACGGCCTTGAGGCTCAGCTGGCTAAAGCTGGGCCACAGTCCTGCTTTCGGATCTATAACAGAGACCATCGTCCAAGGGGAGCGAACAGAGTACCTGCTCACAGCTCTGGAGCCCGAATCCTCTTATCGGATATGCATGGTTCCCATGGAGACGAGTAACATTTACCTGTCTGACGAGACACCTGTTTGCATAGAGACAGAAACTGGTTCCTTGAAACCGTACAATCCCACCACAACCTTGAACAGAGAGCAGGAGAAAGAGCCTTACAAAAATTCCAATCTGCCTTTAGCTGCTATCATCGGAGGGGCGGTGGCCCTTCTGGCTATCATCATGTTGGCCCTGGTGTGCTGGTACATCCACAGGAACGGTTCCTTATTTTCCAGGAACTGCACGTACAACAAAGGGCGCAGGCGGAAGGACGATTACGCCGAAGCTGGAACAAAGAAGGACAACTCCATCTTGGAGATTAGAGAGACCTCTTTTCAAATGATTCCCATAAATCACTTGCCCGTTTCAAAGGAGGAGTTTGTGATACATACAATTTTTCCTCCTAATGGCTTAAGTCTTTACAAGAGTCCGCACAGCGAAAACAGTATCAACAACAGAAGCTACAGAGACAGTGGAATACCAGATTCAGACTACTCTCATTCATGATAGTGTGCACGGATTACAAAGACGTTTTATTGCAAATGAGTGACTCGGAGACTGCTTGGTCTTTTGAAAAACACTGTATTGAAAAGACCGAGAAAGCATTGTTATGTACATTTGCCATATAATTTATATTTAAGGACGATTTATTAAAAGGAAAAAAGGTTCCGATTGCAGGCCATCACTGAGATGTCGGTGTATGCTGCCACAAACTGCAATTCTATATTTTAGATATTTGTAGTCATTTGTACTGTACTTCCTTTACTTATGGTTTTAGACCAATTAAAAAAACTTTGTGCTCTACTGAGATATGATGACTTGTCAACTGTGAAAGTGGGTTTTCATTGCTGTGTTGAACAATCAGATTTTAGAAAACCATGTAGTATAAGCACAGGTCAAAATTATCGCTACGTTGCTGTCAGTGGAAAAAAAAAATACAACAAAAAACAAGGCTGTGAGAATATAGGGCATAGGTGATTGATCAAAGGAAATAAAGACACAAGTGTTTTGTTAATTCTAAGGATGGCAGGCACAGACTTACTCCAGTGTCACAGAAACCTCAGGGTTTCATTAGGAATCCTGGTTTGCCCGTTTCAGAATGTTGCCAGGTTTTACATCACTGCAACGTTTAGGAAGCAGATATCTATTACTTCCTCTCTGCCCTGGAGGAGGCAGCAACACAGCACAGAATCCTAAATCCTTTGCAAATGAAGCACACAGATTAAATCAAAGGTTACTTTGCAGTCAAATCAAAGTGGATGGGCAAAAACACAACATAGAACTCAATATCACTCGTTCAGCAAAGGGAAACAACATTTACGTAACCCTCAGTACAGATAACCACATCATGTAAACGTTGCCCTCCAAAAAGGAATATTGTGGGCAGAAAAAATATGGCAAGAAACATTTGGGCTTTTTTCTATTTGGAATATTAAAAAGTGTCAACAATTTTTTTTGTTCATATAATTCTTACTTGTATTTTTTTGTTTTCTATTTCCAACCACTTTTAAGTTGCCACAGTTAAATTGTTCTTTACAACTGAAGACCAAAGTGCACTGAATGCCCTTTGGACAGTCTTGTATGTGCCTTGATCCAATGCTTATTGTATTTAGCTTTTTCAAAAAATAAATCAGTGACTTAACTTTTTTCATACACACTTGAATATGATAGGATATTGGTCATATTGCAAAATAAAAGTGGATAAAACCCCAACATGATGGTGTCCTTTTCCCCAAGAGTATGATTTCTATTTATTTTTAATCCCTCTAAGCTTTGCATACACCATTCTGGTTCTCAAAAGTGTTCATCTAAAGCATACAGAGCCTTCTTGCTAGTGCCACATCCGCTTGGGGTTCCAAATGCTCTTTTGTGTGGTTAAGCCATGTATGACTTATCTGATTGGCCCAAGTGGGAAATATCAGCGAGTACGGCACAGAAGCTAAATGAGGCCGTTGGAGAGATGCTGTGCAGGATTTTGATGTGCCTCGTGGCCACAGGGGGAGGTGTACGTATATAATGACTATATAGCGTTAGGTTGATGGCACGGCCCAAATAGCAGTAGGAATCGCACAGGTGGCTCGTATGAGCATATGGGTATGCATCTTCACAACATATATATAGGCCATGAGTGTGTGAATGTGCACAGATGCATACACATAGATGCACACGCCCTGAGATTTAATTACAGTTCAGAGGAGCCTCTAAAAACAGCAAGTCTGATCCAAACCTTAAGTATACTTCAACAGTCTCATGTACTAAATATACCACATCAGCTAGAAATTAAAGTAAACACCCTCTGTGAGCATACGGTTCACAAGGGTTCACATATGCGAATGCTGTTGATGTTCTACAACTTGCCTTGTCATTTATTTATGTGGTTTCCTGACTGACGGTATTAGTGAGTTTTAAATGCAGAGTGACGGCTTTGCTAAGTTTTACTCACTTCCTTTCAAATCTGAAGACTTTTTCTTAATTATTAAATCAGCCTTTATTTTAGAAAATTTTCTGATAAAAGGTGCATTTGATTTTACTACTGAAAAGAATGTAAAATGCAGACATGTGAAAGTAAACTGTGTTTGGTTTTTAAAAAAGACATTTAAAATGTAATTATTTATCATAATACCGTATTACATTATGTCTAATCTAATGTGTTTAATCGAGAATCATAGAATTATTCATTATTTCTGTATCTCCATCTTTAACTTGTATTCCCTTTGTAATACTCTTCTGAACATTAATTCAATATTCACACCAGCTGTTGCAACTTACAAATCATTCATTCTGGAGATGAGATGTTGACCAGAACTGTAGGTATAAAGCAGCATCAAGCAAAAATGAGATCACAGCAGTTTTAATTATCAAAGCGCACAGGTGTGCGAGAGTGTTTGAGCATGCATGTTCCTTTTATGGACGTTCTGCATGCAGTAAATCAATCTCCAGTTTCCTAACACCATCAGAATTTTTTTATAGCTTGAACTATGAACAAAACGGCTTGAAATATTAATATTGTGTGCTGTATGGTGAAAGCAAATCAGTTGGACACGAGTGCACACAGCAATTTCACAGCCTTTGAATGATGATAGCATAGCTACACATACGTACTGTCATGTGTTATCTGTGTTACTGACAGGCCGGGGAAAAAAAAAAAATTGGAATGACCTATTCAGAGAACACTAACCTTAAGTATTGGGGGAGGGTGAGTTGAGCGGCTGCTACTGGGGGTGACCTGTGGTGACCCTTTTAACACAATGACCTCACCTCTGTGGTCTTTGTCAGCACATTGTTGGGGCTTACAGATGACCTAATTTGCCCTGGGAAAACCATTGATCAGGTCTGATGTCCATGAAGCTGGTGCACACTTGAAATTCTACCTTGAATAGGGTACTTCACTTTAGACACAAGGATAAAACTTCTTCAAAATACCTTAAACTATGAACATAATGAGGAGGAGCTTGACAATATCAGCCTAAATACTCAAGAAATTGGACGTTGAATGGTCATCTCATTTGCTGTGGTCAAATAAAGCCATGTCTGATCAGGGGTCAGATAAAGCAGGTGAAACAAGGGTCACAAGCCTAAAAATATGAAAAATTAGTGGACAATCTGGATGTTTGACCCCCTTTTTAAGCAATTAGTAGACATTTTTCATCTTTTTAGACACCTGACCCTTTTTTAAGCAAATGGTACACATTTTTCATTTTTGTAGACCTTTGACCCCCCTTTTCAACAACTGGTGAACATTTTTCATCTTTTCAACTTTTGACCGCATTGGAAAGCAATTGATAAACATTTTTCATCTTTTTTGGACTTTTGACCTCCTTTTTCTAAGCAAAGGAACAGTGGAGATCAGGACAGGCATTGTTATCAAAAACAATGACAGACCCCTAGCACTTTAAAACAATGAATAGTGTGAAAAATAATGCAGCTGCTCTGTTTTTTGGATCATAAAAATAAAAAGTTGGAGCAACTAAAATAAGGTAATGAGAGTTGCCTTTGACAAGAAAGGCAATTACTGGCAAATGCAGAAGCTACATGTCATTCAATTATTTTTAGAGTTTAATTTACCAAAAGAGCCATAAGGGAGCTGACTTTAAAAGCACCATCTTATTCTGATCTCATTTTGTTTCACCTTGCAGGAAGATGTAGTCATCAACTCCAAACATATCTATTCCCAAGTGTGTGATGTGTTTGCTCCCATTCTGCCTGGCCTCGCGTTCGCTGCAAAACCTTTTCCCACAGCTCAGCACAAAATTTTCCAAAATAAAATAGCAAAAAAGCCTCCTAATGAGCCATTTGCTTTCTGTTCTTCTTCTGCACCTTATATTCATTCTAAGACATCCTGCATATCAAAGCTTAGACCCCTCATTGTATGCCTTTTAGAAACAAAAGAGAAATTGAGGTCAAAATGTCAGGCTTAGGGCAGCAGTGTGTCCTCCCACATGCCTGGACTCTGGCCAACGCATGTGTATGAATCCCATCAACACAGATGATACAGACTAAAGTATGCTTTCAGAACGTACAGAACTATGTGTGCGCATTTGCTTGTACTTCCGTTTGTATGTGCCTGAGGTTTGAAGAGCACCTATTAATCATCATAGACCACTATGACCTTTCAGTGTTTACATTTGTGCACTTTTCCTCCCTTCGGTCATGTGTAATGCAAACCAAAGAAGGACAGAAGAGTTTTTAAAAAATGGATACATTCTCTTTCCTGTAAGCTTGCACTGGAGATGCTGAAACCACAACATAACTTAAGCATGTCTTGAAGAGACAGCTGCGGTCTGGGCTTGGAGCCTCGGCCACATATGCTCTGCTGTCACCACGGTCATGTGGTGACAAAAATACAAAGTAAATCAAAGCAAATGTTTGAAGAACTAGACAGAAGACAGTGGCCGAAAAATAAAGGAAACCACAAATAAATAAAATGTGACAAAGAATGACACTAAAATGGAGAAATACTTTTGCTTTAGGGCTGGGGGAAAAAAATTTAGTTTATCCAATTTTTTTTTTTTTTTTAAATCTTAATTTGAATATTCATGATGCTTTTTTTTTATTTTGAAACATTTTAAAACAAAGTTTCAAAAGAGCATTAGTAGAGAGACATAAATAGACATTTTAATTGAAATGAGCCAAAGTAAACAAACTTAATTGAAACTGAATCTCAACCTGAATCAAATTTCAGTCTGAAATCAAATTAAATCAACAGCTTGCGAATCAGAATCAATTTGGAAAAAAAAAAAAAATTAAGAAATTGACATCAAGCCCTGTTACGCTTCTCATACTTTAAGACCTTCAGAGCTATCCTTAGTAGAAACAAGGCCACAAGTCAACACAAGTGATGCTTTAAGACATGTTACTACGAGATACAAAAAGCAATTTGTCTCGGATGACCATTTTTGACAAGACCACCTGAGATGGATCTTAATTTCAAGTCTAAATGGGGCCTATATTTCATTTCTCGTCCTCAATGTACCTCTCAATCTCTCTCTCTATCCATTTTCCTCCCTAACTCTAAAGTTCTCAAACACAAGACTTAGTATTTCTCCTCATTATGACCAACGACCTGAAACTCTGAGGCTGCAACAACTACAATCTCCCATCATCTAAATGAATCCAATTTTTTGCTCGACAGCACAC
>JAUZSZ010000115.1:23805532-23820778 GCA_034780575.1 Labeobarbus marequensis | reverse complement strand
AAAAGTCATAATTCTGAGATATAAATTGGCAATTCTGACTTTTTTTCTCACAGTTCTGAGAAAGTCAGAATTGCGAGTTTATATCTCAGAATTATGACTTTTTAACTTGCAATTGCGAGTTTATATCAAGCAATCATGAGAAAAAAAGTCAGAATTGCTAGAAAAGTCAGAATTGTGAGATGAAAAAGTCGCAATAACCTTTTAAATTTTTTATTCAGTGGCAGAAATGGGCTTCCATAGAGTGGTGCTTGATAGCGATGCACCAATATTTATTTTGGTTTCTTGTTTCTGTAAAAAAATCTAAGTTTTCATTTCAGTGTTATTATAGGTATGCAAAACTAAATCTAAAATTCTAAAAATGTTACTTGAAATAAAATAAATATTAACTGAAATAAAATAAAATACAAAACTTTTAGCTACATGCCAAATCTACAATTTTAATTTTTATTTAGTTTAACTTGATGTACCAAAATAACTAAAAACTAAAATAAAAAATAAAAAACACTGTATATAGACACAAAAACTACTAGAAATGTCCAAAAAACCCACAACAAAATCACTAAAACTCTTTAACTAATATTAAAATAAAAACAGAAAATATAAAATTAAACACTGATTCTAAATATTAACAAAACTATAATAGTAACTCAGTGGTATACAATAATGCAATTTTATTTAGCTAAAAACTAAAACCAAAAATAAAGTTTATTTAATAATCAATTAATTCATCAAATTTCTTTACTTAATCAACAATGAACGTTTAAATTGAACAGAAGGCAGGGAGTTTTATATCAACTTTTTAATTATATAATTATGTTTCTGCACCAATTGGTTGTTGAATTCTAAACATTTCAACAGTGGCATATACATATATATATACACACACACACACACACACACACTGTATCTGTACTCCTCTCTTGAGATATTTTTCTAGGTAAGTAAATTTATGGATGTTTAATGACTTTCCTGGGGTAAATGTGACATTAAAAGAAGCTGTTTTATTGATGTCTTTCTGTGGTTGAAACACTGATTGAGTGATTAGATGAGAGATTATACACTTCAGTAAGTTGTACTGTTCCTTTTAGCACCTTCTGATGTTCATTCATGGTTATTTCTTGCTCTAATTAAAAATAATTGCTTTGTTTAATAATTTCAGCCCTTCAAAACTGATTTGGCCAAACCAAAAATGCAGAATCTCGATGAAATTCGGCACCAAGATGCAAGTGTGCTGAAGGCGGTTGCTATACAGTTGCTAAGGTGTTCAGAACAGTTGCTACAACAACTCACACGTAATTGTTGGCGTTCAGGAAAGCTGAATTTAGGGGCATTTTATGGGTTTGTTCATGCAGGAAAAGGCCCATTATAGTGTGATAAATGGCTGTTACACTCTTCTTCCTCCAATATTTCCCCACAAATGTGCGAAGGCGGACGTGTAGTCAGATGTCTTACCCCTCTGAGAGCATCTTCTTAATGCGCTCCTTCTCTGAGGACAGAGTAATGTCAGCACTCTGGCTCCGGAAGAGCTTGTCCTCTGGTCCGTTCACACACATCACTGGAGGAGACTGCAGCTCATCAGACAAGTCCTACAACACACACACACAGAAGGCGGCTGTTATCAAATGAATCCAGATACACACTGACAGCTCAGCCTCCGTCTGACTCACACTGACAGACTTCAAGGTAAATCCTTTTAACAGACAACTGAGTTTTACACTAAAAAAAAACTTACTATATTTACAGTAATAAAAATAAATAAAAATAACAAACAGTGCCATCTGTGTCCCAGTGAATACTATTCATACTGAAGTTAGTCCTATTATTCAACAGATGGCTGTTTTTTTGCACGTAAAGCAAGCTAAATACTTTTATTTTAAAATGTTTTTCATCATGTTTGCATATTATGAAAGAAATGTGATCCTGTCACAGGATACTAATATTGTTATAACTGTAATAATACATTGCAATGTCAACATGTGATAACTAGGCACAAAAGAAGCAACAGAGAGTATCAAAAATTGACACTATCAGAACATAGTCAGCAATTTATTACAATTCTAAATATATACATTGCTTATTGTGTATACATTATTAAATAAGTCATATATATGCAGTATGAATAAATTATATGTATAACAAATTTATGAAAATAAAAATATAAAATACATATTATATTATATTAGACTAAGCACGTGTTTACTATAAATAAAGATTGCAATTTTTCAAGACTATATCCCAAAATTTAGTTAAAAAGAGTCATTTAAATATACACTTAGTGTATATACACAAATAAGTATAATACATTATTAAAATATATAACACATTTTTAAAATATATAAATAAATTCATATAAAAAATAACATATTTTGCTGCTGTTCAAGGCTGCAACACCATTTAGTTAAACAGAATAATTTAATTCTAAATATGTCACTTATTTTGTATACACACAATAAATATTACATATAATGCATAATTTATTTTATAAACAGTTAGGTCCATATATTTGGACACTTGACACAATTTTCATATTTTTGGTTCTGAGTGCCACCAGAATAGTATTAAAATTAACGCTCAAGATGAAACTGAAGTGCAGACTTTAAGCTTTAATTCAAGGAGTTGAACAAAAATATAACACAAAAAGCATAGGAATTACAACCATTTTTATACACAGTCCCCCCATTTTCAGGAGCTCAAATGTAATTGGACAAACAAATATAATCATAAATTAAATGTTTATTTTTAATATTTTGTTGAAAATCCTTCACCGGCAATGATTGCCTTATGTCTGGAACTCATGGACATCAGCAGAGACTGGGTTTCTTCTTTGTGATGCTTTGCCAGGCCTTTACTGCAGCTGACTTCAGTTATTGTTTGTCTGTGGGTCTTTCTGCCTTTAGTTTTGTCTTCACAAAGTGAAATGCATGCTCAATCAGGTTGAGATCAGGAGATTGATTCGGCCATTGCAGAATAATCCACTTTTTTACCTGCAAAAACTCCTGGGTTGCTTTACCTGTATGTTTTGGGTCATCGTCCATTTGTACTATGAAGCGCCATTGAATCAACTTTGCTGCATTTGGCTGAATCTGGGCAGACAGTATATCTCTATACACTTCAGAATTCATCCGGCTGCTTCAGTCTTCTGTCACGTCATCAGTAAACACCAGTAACCCAGAGCCACTGGAAGCCATGCATGCCCATACCATCACACTGCCTCCACCATGTTTCACAGGTGATGCTGTATGCTTCGGATCATGAGCTGTTCCAAGCCTTCGCCATACTTTTTTCTTCCCGTCATTCTGGTGCAGGTTGATCTTAACTCCAGCGTCCAAAGAATGCTTTTCCAGAAGTGGTTTAGCTTTTTTAGATGTTTTTTTTTTGGCAAAGTCTAATCTGGCCTTGTTTGCAGCTTGTGGTGAACCCTCTGTATTTGCTCTCATGAAGTCTTCTCTCGATTGTAGACTTTGACAGTGACAAACCTACCTCCTGGAGAGTGTTCTTCTCTTGGCTGGATGTTGTGAAAGGGTTTTTCTTTACAATGGAGAGGATCCTCCAATCATCCACCACTGTTGTCCTTCGTGGACATCCAGGCCTTTTTATGTTGCTGAGCTCATCAGTGCGTTCTTTTTTTCTCAGAATGAACCAAACTGTTGATTTGGCCGCTCCTAATGCTCCTGCTATCTCTCCCATGGATCTGTTTTGTTTCTGAAGCCTAACAATGGTTTGTTTCACTTGTATGAAGAGCGCCTTTGACTGCATGATGTGGGTTCACAGCAACAGCTTCCAAATGCAAATGGCACACATAGAATAAACTCCAGACCTTTTACCTGCTTAACTGTTGTAGAAATAACAAAGGAATAGCCCACATCTGTCCAAGAAATGGCTTTTGAGTCAAGAGTCCAATTACTTATGGTCCCTTGAAAGAGGGGGGAGGTACATATTAAAGAGCTGTAATTCCTAAACCTTTCCCTCAAACTAAAGCTCAGAGTGTGCAATTTAAGCCCATATTCATTATATAACTGTAACTTGAATGTTTTGGTCAGCAGCTAAAATAATAAAAAATAGTGCCTGTGTCCAAATATGTATGGACCTAACTGTATATGTATACAGATTTTTCTACCTAATATGTGCACTTTTGGCAGGCCTATGAAATCTGTTAATGGCCCAAAAAAATGTATTCACCTGAGTAGCACACTTGCATTAGATATTAAACTAGGATTAGCGCCTTTTCACACCAAACACAAACGTTGGACAGTATTATTAATGTTATCAATAGAACCACTTCCTTTGTATGGAATTGTTGGTGTGGAGATCTTATTTTTTAAGTCTGTCTGGGATTACATGAAGGTACATTAAATGCATAATAATTATGGCAACGTCTCCTAGATGATCCGCTTGCAGAAATGTATCTGCTAAGCAGTTTAAAGGCAGAGGGTGCTCATACCAAATGCTGGTTTGATTTAGTTAACTGAAAAGTGGAATAAAAGGAAATAGAAAATGTCAAATGATTTTTGTTCTACCTAATAAGAGCTTAAAAGGGAATCTCATAGCCGTAGCAGTAAAGATGAAACTAAATAAGCGGCTAATTTGAAATGCCAGCTCCTGACAGCTCTGTGAAATTGGTGACTTCTTTTTCCCCTCTTCTCACTTCAATGTGACCCTTTGACAGATACCTCGGATTATTCTGACACACCCCTCTACCTCAGATGAGGAAGTGGAGCCCCTGACGCAGAGCCCAGATGATGAAGATTTTGATTCTGACTTCAGCGACTCGGACAGTCACATCTACTCTGACTGCTTGCACAGCGCTTTCTATCCTCTGTGAAAGATAGAGAAGCACATGGGCTTCAGGTTCTTCATCTCTTTTCATGCTTTAGTGTCATTTCATTTTAATTTATATTACCCTAATAAACTGTATATAACCGATTTTTATTTATTTATTTATTTTTGATGTCCCGAGATAATTATACTTAACAAAGAGCATGTAGTTATTAGCATGGCATCAGCGTGTCCAGGATGTGGCTGTATTATTCCACAGAAGTAAACAGGCTATAGATCTCAGATTTGCATGGAAGAGAGGCACTGGGGTGTGATTCATTATATTTACACAACACAACAGTACAACAGTCACTGTCACCTGAAACTGAAAAACCGAGATGAACAGAGAACTTGATTTAACTCTAGATTTCTGTCAGGTAGCTGCCAGACTCCAGTCAATTTTCCAGATAATTTTTGTGCTTTACAAAGATAACAAATGTGTTCTTTTTCCAGAAAATAAGTTCTCGGACAAGGATTAATACCCTCTCTCTTTCAGATGTTCCTGTGTCCTTCGGTTAAGTGAAATTGTTCTGGCTGTGGTCCACAATCGCTGGAGCAGAAAATGAGTGATGTGGGATAGATACTTCAGGCAAAGTCCACAGTAACAGGATGCTTGCACCAATAAAACTTCTGAACTGTTTGGAACACCATTGTGTGAAGGCGATATAGAGATAGTGGAAAGTAAATAGATAATATTTTTCTAAAATGTTGCTTCTTTAAATTTTACACGCTCTTAAATAGACCTTACTTGCTTTGTGTATGCCTCATTTAAATGTTTTTACTTGCATCATTTATAAGTTGCCAAAAATGAAATAAACTTTAAAAATGGCATCGTGCCGGTCAGGTGTGTAATGGTATGAGCTGTGAATATTTTGATGTGGATATCCAGCCTAGCAGCACAGGAGGCACCTGAACCACAGTGACCTGTGAAGACCACTGATAGATCACAGACTTGTCAAATACTGTTTGATTGTATTTAATAGTCTGACATATTAGGTAAAGGAATTTTGACAAAAATACATAGAATGCATTGTAAAGACCTAAATTGTAAAGTATTTACACGTAATGGTAGTGTTTGTTGTGCTGCTCTGTTATTTAAGCCACTATTGTATATAATGAGAAAAAAAAAAAAATCTATGTTTTTGGGGTGAAATATAACTGGACATGTTTTCATGAGATTCATCCTGGTGTAATATATACTCTGATATGCAGAGCTGGGTAGTAAATGATTACATGTAACCTGGATTACGTAATCAGATTCCAAAGATTAAGCACTTGTAATTAGATTAAATTACATTCATCAGACTACAGTTACTTTTTTATGGATTACATGATTACATGATAAATGCACCTCGGGGTTGTCACAAGAGAAAATTCGTTGTGTTACACAATGACAATAAAGTACTTGAACTACACATTATTTACACAATAGCAATAAATTATTCATTCCTCTTTTTCATCTTTTAATTTCTCCTTTCTAAAATAGCCTACTGCTTTTATACACTTTTTGTGGACATTCACACAGAGATCAGTTATTAGTCAGGTGGCTACACAGCATTTGACTACTGGATTTATAAATCTCATTTCAGGTTTAAGAAGTGTTTCAACACTGCATCAACTACTGATGAACACATTCATTTTCATTTGAATTATAACTGTGTAGGTTATTTAACCATGTATTCCTATGACTTTGGAAGGCTTTTGTCTTTTAAACACATCAAAATGCACAAATTCACAAAAATTTTGTGTCGTCTAATCTTCTGTCACCTATATTTACTTGAAGTACCCCTGAGATTTTAAAATAAATATTTTAATCACATTTGCTCATTCAAGGTTCTTGATGGTTATGGTCACATGAAATGCAGGTAAACAAATAAAATATTTTTCTTTTTTTTTTTTGATTGATTTTTAAATGCTTTATTTTAATCTTACATTTTTATGATATAATTAATAATTAGCTTTTCATTAAACTCACGAACCCCAGTTTGGGAAACCTTGACGTAATATATTGTTTAATGCCCTTCGTGTTGTTCCAATGAATGAAATATATTTTCTTACTCTTTGTATTTTTATATCAGTATGGTACAAGATTATCCTGTTTAAATCAATGTGATAAATGAGATCAAAAGTAATCTAAAAGTAGTCATATTGTTTTGCCAAAAACATGTAATGTAATGGATTATGTTACTAACTACAATTTTTGCCATGCAATTTGAACTCAGTAACAGATTACAATTTGTAAGTAATCTACCCAGCTCTGCTGATATGTACGTATAAAAAAAGTTTATGTATGTGTCTACTACAACTGTCTGTGCATAACTATCATAGTTTGTCATATGGGAGTGAAGTGTTTTCCCCTCACATTTAAACCCACTGGCTGTGTGGGTCCTGGCTGTGTTTAGGCTGTTGTTAATTTTGTATTTAGCACGCTAAGCTTACAGGATGATGAGTAGAGCCTGGGCGCTATGACCACAGGGGAAATAACAGCATTATTTTCCACAGTCAATCTGCCGCTCATGCAAACACACACTCTCTCCCTCAGGGCTGGGGCCGTTCTCTTCTCTTGGCCCTGTGCTCAGGTAATGTTATCCCTCTTTACTTGATGCTTTATCAATGTATTTATCAGTCATATGAGGTGATGATTTGACAATATCATTATCAACTCTGTGACTGAGCTTGTGAGATATTTTGATTAATCTCGGCGACTTCCCTTCCTGCGTGGTTAGCTTCAGGCTTTAATGACGGCTCTTGTTTAGCACCTCTGCATCTGCATTCATGCATTTGGCAGAGGCTTTCATGATCCAAAGTGACCTAGGCCCTGTTTACACCTGGTATTAACATCCAGCTCAGGTAACCAATCACAAGCAAACAGCTGAAACAGATTGGCGTTCACATACAGTGTTATATGCGTCCCCTGTGAGCACTTCTGATTGGATTTTGAGGGACAGTCACTGATTTCATAACTAGATCCATCGCTTACTATATCAAATGTGTTACTGGCTGTCGATGGATAAAACACAAAACACTGGAACTTTGATCCTAAAAATATTTTCAAATGTTTTTGAGTGGTAACTCGTCATTTTTTTTTTTATCACCCAAGTATCAATTTTATCAGTATGTGTGTTTTCCAAAATCCACGACCTTCATGTCAAAGGTCACCATGCCCTCATTTTGCCCATCATGCATTATTTTTGCAATGCACCATGTTTTTATATTTATTTTTGTCTAGTTTTGACCTATGTCTAATTTATTTTTTCTAGTTACATATTCTTCGCCAGTGCCGAAGATGAATTTCTATTTTATGAATATGGATAACAAGTAATGGACTGACAATTCTGGCCAGAAAAAAAAAATTAAATTCATTTGAAGTAATTTGCATTCAAAAAGCAAATAGTCACATGGAATGCACAATCCTGGTGGTTTACCACAGCATACTTAGCAGGTGAATAAAATGGCTTTTTTTTTTTTTTTTTTAATAATCTGACCAATTTTCCCTAAATTGAACTGAACATTAGGTGGGTTTTAAGTGTACTACTAAACCTAAAATCAGTTAAATTAATAATGCAGCACAGAGATAGAGCCAATTTACCACAACACGTGTCTGTTTCTAAATTGTTTATATAGGGTCGTCTTAAAGTGAGTACTTTGAGCTTTGCCAGAAGCCAATCTTTTAATTAAATCCTCTAGGCTTAAGAGAATGCATGCTCCTCAACAGTGGAAATAGCTTGGATGAAGACCTCTGGCTGAATGAATACATCCTCTTTCAAACACAGCAGATGGCCTTCCTCCTTGTACTAAAAACGAGGCCCTGAGCTCATTCTCAGGTAACGTTTGTGGGTTTACAGTACATATTCCTAATATATAGCATTTGTATCTAACCGTGCTGCTTTCTTTTTATATGCTACACCCGCCTGCTTGATGAACAGATAAACTTTGTCAAAACCTCATTACTGAGTCTATCGAACAGCTTGACAGGAAAAGAAAATGACCCGTGTGGTTTCCATGACAAAATCCTGTCCTCCAAAATTTGACTCGGCTATATCTGAGGGAACAGAGAAAACATGTCATCACACTGTGCCATAAAGGTGATCCGTGTGACTCTGATGCGTCGGCGGACTCGCATTACTCGGAGGTTATGGAGCCTCCACCCCCTCTCCGGGAGTAATTATTCCAGCGTTGGGAGGCTTATGGAGTGATGGACAGTACCAGCCGCGGCTAGAATGCACAAGACGCCACGCTGCGAAGATTGCGGCCCATTCTTTCAGACTGCGTTTACTGGCGTGGTTAAGCATAATTACAGGAGGTGGATGCTGCAGGTGGACACGTACCAGAATAGTAAAAGGATTTGTTTGGAAACACTTGATGATTCATTATTTTGAAGTTGAACGCTGAAAAAGCCGGGCGACTGAAGCACTACCTATGTTTACTGATTAGCCAGGGGTGGCTTGTCTTTTTTCCCTTCTTTTCCAATTTCTTACAGAATCACAGGATCTAAGATTTTTTTTAAAAACTTTTTTAAACTGAGAATTAACTGAGCAGAACAGAATGAAAACAGTTCACTTACTGACAGCTTTTTTGTTGTTGTTGTTTTTCACCTCCCAGTTTCAGATTCAATGAGCACATTCTCCTGACACCCACATCTGAAAACGCTATAAACTCATTTCAAAATCACTAGAGAAAATCACTAGAGTTTATAGAGAACAATTGATTTAGAGGCAGTATAGAAGAGTAATGTCCCAATTCTGCACTTGAGTCAGGTATCATTGATCATCCACACTCTGAGGGTAAAGGTGCTGCCTATGCCACTATTGATGAGTGTGTTCAATAAAGCAGATGCTAATTTGTTTGATTAATTCTACAGTAATACCAGAGTTAACAAAACCAAACAAGAGAGATATAAAACAACATCCCGTATCCAGAAGGCCAGGAATTGTACTATAGTTTCAGATTGCTGCATCATTGCATATATACACTAGGACACAACTTAATCAGACAATATTACTTGTTGACGTTAACATGTTTAATTGTTGTAAAACTGCAAAATATAAAAATATTAAAAACATTAAATAATAATAATAAAAAAGTCTACTCTAATATAAGTCTAATCTATTGTACAGAAAGCTGGTGTTGTTGTGGTATTTTTTTTTCATATGCATCACTGTCCTCCCCTAGTGGCACTTAAGTTTGATCATTTACAGACAGTTCAGAAAATCTGGAACGAGTTTTGGTTTCATAAAGATGAAAATGAGGCCAAAAACAAACACCATCTGTGTCTAAGTTGAAATGCTCATCATTGAGCACAGCATGAGGAGTAAAGACAAATCTATTATGAATAAAGAAAATGAATTCATACAGCTGAAAAATAAAGTGCAAATATTTTTGATTGTTTGTTTTCAACTTCTGCCATAATTCACTATTTTGTTGGTGTTTTGAACATTAGCTTTCATAGAATTAGCAAGAAAAGTCTACAGCGGTCGAAAAAGTATTTGGATGCTTGAGGTCTAGAGCGATATCACATAATTAGGGGTGTGATATGGCTCTATATCAGCGCGGCTGTGATTCGGCCGTAGACATGAGGCCTACTATTATTTATATATAATATTATTTATTGAACAATAATATTTAATAAACAACAGTAGCCATCATAAAGGTTGCTAAGCAATTCAGTTAAACGTACAAAGGCAGTGCTCTGATACAGCATTAAGGTTATATAAAAATATAAACTTTAGCAATACTATTTGCTCTAGAACAAATAATACCAAAGGCGACCTACTAGATATAGCCAAAATGAATTCCAGCTCATGTTTAACCAGAGACATCAGAGCCAGCAGAAAATTTTAGAAGAGCTGGAGGAGTAAGGCTGTTCTTGGCAGGTTCATGAGCACTGAACGGACGCTGATGCCCTGGAGCTCACATCTCCCAAAACGTCAAAGCAAATTTTCAAATAGGCCCTATTTTTATTATTAAATCACATATTTTAAGTTTAAACAACTACATTTCACTTACTGTAAAACTTAAAACTACATTCTGTGACAAAACAACAGTCGGTTTTCTAAATTTTTTCTAATCCACTGCCATGACGCTCACTGTGACAAATGCTGCAGGCGGAGTGATACAAATAGTGAAATGAGATACTGGTAAAATAACACATGGCTGGTAAGACCTCTCAGCCAATAAGATCCAAAGACCAGAAGTAACTGTTGTATAGATGGTTTCATCGGCCACACGTGCCTGGCCCTAAGTTAACTTCTGGTGTGTGTTTGTTTATCAGTCTGGCTAGTGGCGCTGGCTACAAACACAGTTAAAGTTAAGGTGATGAGTAATGAAGTTGGGCTCAAGTTGCTGTGCTGTGGGATGTGTTTCCCATATATTTATTTATTTGTGGTGACCTGCCACGATATCGAAACTGACCGATTTTCCAAAAGGCTTTGTTGAGTAAACATGAACACGTACTGCACGTTTAAAAATCAAAACGAGGCGTGGGTGTTTTTATATCACTGTATTTCTGAAGGAAGACTGTTTTTAGAAAATTTTTGATGTCATTTTCATTTCTTCTTGCATGTTATATGCCTGATAAAGCAGCGTTTGTAAGCTCAGCACTGCTTTGTGTACAGCCGTTACCAGGGAAACCTCCATTTCTCCAGCTTTAAAGCACCTCCTACTGGCAGAGAATGAATTTGCATTTTCAATAAACCTGTCTGATTTACGCAGATATTTAAGCAAACATATTTTGCTTGTTATCAAAAAATAATCTACTCTAGAAGGACTTGGCTGTTGTTATTGGTTCTGTTTGGAAGTCAACCGGAAGTTAATTTAGGGCCACAAAAGCGCCCGTGTGCAGTAACGTTTGTTTATATTGTTGCCGTTGAAACTATACGTCTACATGCCGTCTATATGGCACAAAAAGTTGTGTTTAAGTTAAGTAGTTGTAGTTAAGATATTTTTGATGAAATCCAAGAGCTTTATGAGCCTGCTAAGTTTCTAGGCCTTGAACGTGTCAGTTGCGTTGCTGTCTATGTAGGGTCAGAAACTTCTCGGATGTCATCAAAAATATCTTAATTTGCATTCCCGAAGATGAACGAAGGTCCTACGGGTTTGGAAAGACATGAGGGCGAGTAATTAATGACAGAATTTAAATTTTTGGGTGAACTACCCCTTTAAGAAAGAGATCTTTAAACAGCATCTTCAACAGAAAAACATGGCGTTAAAGTTGTAAGTTTGAATCAAGTTCAAGTATCAGTTCAAACAGTCTATTTAAATAAACTGACTGAAAGATTCATTTTTATCACTCAAAAATGATCACAGAGAACCCTGAATATATATTAAAAAAAATAAAATAAAAAATAAAAAAAATACTCATTCACCATATTGGCCATTTTATTTCAATCCATTTTTCAGGATAATCTTCATCTGCTCTAATTACAAGTTCTTTCTCTCTCTGACAAACTAATTATCTGCCCTACTGCCAGACATTTTCTCAAAACAAACAGGGCTATTAGTTTTGGCTACTGCTATCAATGAGCTGACAGGAAACAAGGCAGCATGTGATGATTTTGCATATTTACACAGAATCCGCATATTTATTTGCATTTATCTCAAGTAATTATCTAACCTGTAGTATTTATCCTTCATGTCAGTCTTTCCCGGCCCTCTTTTTTTTTTTTTTTTTTTTTTACATACCCCTGCAGTCTCATCAGTAACATTCTAGCACCACCATCGACATAACAGCTGAAATAGTGATTTTATAATCTGATGTCATTGTTGACTTGAGAACGCTGCATTAAAGCCAAAGTACAAAAGAAAAAAACGTTGTTTGATCTGCAGTAGTCTTGTCAAGTTTATAGTTCCCATCTCCGCTGGTTTAAAAAAAAAAAAGGAATAAAAAAAAGAAACGTTCAACAGCAAATCACTAGAAATCTGCTGCAAGACAGTTATACGTTCCTTTTTGTCTCACAGCACGTCAAAACATGTGAGTGTTGGACATTTTTGTTTATAATTCTGCGGTACTTAAAAGTTCATGTCACAATGGCTGTCTTAATCTGACGGGTGGGTTTGCCAACCATGCCATCAAAGGGCAACAAAACAGCACGCCGACAAGCTTTGCCGCTTACGAGGCCACGCTTAAGTCACTTATTTGGCCATTTCATCAGTTCTGACAAACTAATCCAGCAAGTGCTACAAATCAACAGCATTTCTGCATCTCCTTTACATGACCCTGTGCTCTAGAAACTTTACACACATCTCTCTCACTGTCTCTTGCTACATGCATGGTTCACGTGTACTTTAATCACACAGTTCAGTGACTGGCTCCATCTTATTTAAAACAGGGCCACTTAATGGACAAAACTAAGCCTGTTTACAAAGACCCTGGGATTAACATTAATTTAAAAAAAATAGCCAATCAACCCAGGTGATAAAAATTAGACACTAAAACAATTTAAGGGAATTCAATTATTGGATCTTGCGCCTTGCAAAATCCCACAATTACCACTTGAAGAAGATATTAAGGCATGTGTTATCAGAGGGTTCAATGAAGGGCCAGTTGAGAAAACCAATAAACAGTGGAACAGAGTCTCGAGAACACAAAACAGACACTGCCCATTGTATCCAAGGCAACCACTGCTTTCCTCTTAGCTCTCTCAGTCTCTCTATCTCTCCTTGCTGCATAACAACAAAACTGAGTGTGTGTGTAAGCAAATGTGTCAGTGTGTTACACTATGTAGCAAACTGCATCAAAATGGTTAAGTTATTAATACCTTGTTTAATTAACTTAAAATTGACAATACGTGATGTTGAAGCATTTTGAAATGCTAATAAAGAATTGTGTGTTTGTTTTACACTTATGTATATTGTCAGGGATCATTTGTGATGCCTTGAAAGCCTGAAAAATGTGTGAAAACATTTATTCTAGAATGAGGATCTGATCATGGCCTTTTACCAACTTTCAATTTTTGTAATGTGAAAACAAAGAAAAAAAGAAATGGATCGATTCTGAATTAAATTCTCAAATACCGTGCTATCTGGAAATTATACTCTCAGATCACAAAATAAACTCTTAATTAATGACATTTGACTTCTGAAATTTTGAAAAATGCTTGACTTTATGGTAATGTTTGCAAAATTAACTTTTCAACCTTCTAAAAAACAGCAATTTAAGTAATTAAAAAAATCTACACTTACAGCATTTTTATAGCATCTCTCTTTAAAATCATCCTAAGGGACAGAAAAGTTCCATTAATTCAAGAACAACCCACATATATTTGCAATTAAGCAGATTTAAAAAAAGATCAATAAGAGCAATACTCAAAGATCATAATTCCACCAACTACATCAAACACCACCTCTGTTGTTACCAACAGAGATCTGTACATCTAGACTAATGAGCTTGTTGAGACCCTGTCATCATGTGCTTACACATGCTTTCCAACCTGCTTTCATGCAGTACTTCCTGGATTTGATTACAAAGAATTATTAGTCAGAAATCATATGAAGGCTTTTGAAATGCTATCTGCCCATAACAGCATTAAACTTCAGTGTGCTAAGCCGAAAAGTGGGGCTGGCTTATGCGGTTGTGCAATGAGAACAATAATATAACTCCTGTCAAGTCAACTGAAACTCATTTCCTAACAAACGCCATTCGTCTGGCATTAGCATACAGATGAAGGAGAACGAGAGAACAGCCATGAAGCAGAGATCCATTCAATTCCATCGGTTAAAGTGCAGGACAACTACACCACCATCAAAATCAATTTCCTCATACCACCATTTGATCTGCAATCGAGCACACAAGCGCAGATAAAGTTACGCGCTAACGCGATGAAAGTGCAGCCGTGTTTCAATTTAAACATCAAGTCTAAATTCCACCCATTAATGCTGCTCAGCACTGAGTGTTTTATAATTACGGGCTGTTAATTAAAGCTCAATTCAACTGCATTTATCCCAGAATTCATTGCAAGCCCTTCAAGGGGCTTCTGTATAAAACAGCTCACTTTGCAAAAGGCTCCGCACAACTATAGACAAGACGAGCGAACAGGCAACAGATCAAAAATTCTCAGGCTGATTACAAAGCAGAGTGCACAGAGGGAATGACTGACTGTTATGAAATGAGCGCCGAACATTGGGAGAGGTCCTTTACAGAGAAGGGGGGAAGAAAATCCAATTGTATCCCAGGCTTAGGGGTATTACTGGAAGGCGTAACTCTGATAAGCCCACTGGTGGTCGACATTAACCGACATGTCTTTTTCAAAGAGAGGAAGAAAGCCCTCCGCTTGGTAAACAACCTCCTTCAAAAACAGCACATGCTTTCTGAAATCTGTATTTGTGGAGCGCTGAACGGCCCATTATGAAAATGTTTAGAGGGGCCATTACTGCAAATATTCCCACCGTGGGCATGTAACCAAGCACCTAATAAGCATTTTTGCTAAGGCACAC
>JAUZSZ010000115.1:23637795-23650064 GCA_034780575.1 Labeobarbus marequensis | reverse complement strand
CAATGCTGAGCTTATAACATCAGCACATAGCACAGCCTTATGAGGGCTCACACCATAAAAGGTTACCGCTCCTTTTCCGGAAAACTTTCAATGTTACAACATAAATCTTAACAGCATTACAACATCACAGAAAGAGTAGAACTAAGATTCTGGCCATTAAGGGCTTAAAGTAGAGGGCCAGACCTTTCCCCAGGAGTCTGCGTTACTACAGCAATGGTCTCAGAGTGAGTGAAGGAGAGATAAAGAGAGAGAAAAATGAGAGGGTGCAGAGCAGGACAGGTGAGGTATGTTAAAGGATGAAAAGCTGGATTTTTCATGTGAAAGAAACATTTAGATGAGAGAAAGTCATAAAAGAATTCACAAAAAAATCAGAAAAAGAATAAAATTTTACAAGCTCTCATTGGAAGCCATTTGACTCTGATTTAAAGGGCCTTTTTTGAAGAAGTGCAAACTGGAAGAAAGGCAGGGAAATATTTTAAAGGACAGACGAGACGGAAAGAAAGAAATAAACACTCCGAAGTGAAGGAAAACAGATGTGATGGTTTCAGCAAGAGTGTTACTGGATGAAAAAATTCTGTATTTTGATGCACACTGCTTTACGCTGCCATCAAGTTATGTTAGAGTAGTTGCTTTTACAAGATAAGCACACATAAAAGTCGCCACAGTTGTGTTTAGCAGCAGGGAATTTGTGGTTTTTCTTCAAGGCCTACTTTCCAGGTGAAAATTTTGTATTTGTTGGCATTTGAAAACAGCTTCTAATAAATAATGAACTGACAACTTGAAGAACAATAACGAGAAACAGTTAAATCTTCATTAACCTTCTTTTATGTTCAGTCTTTTTACAGTGTTTTTATATGACACATCAAGATCTGAGACTGAACACGAGTACCAAGCAGACAGGGTTTGTTTACAGCAGATGAGGCAATTTTATAGGATTAACGACTGATGATTAAAGAAAGTGAGCTCACCATAGCAACCGCCACTGCATTCTGGCTGGAAGGTGATTGGTCGCACAGAATGGAAAGGGTGTGGTCTTTGGCCAGGGTTCGTATGATTGGCAGATACGTTAGCTCTGTGCAGACCCCTTCAGCAGTAGTGCCCTGTAAAACAAACCCAACACATTTTGAATGGAAAAATCAAGAGTGTCTGAGATAAAGAGCTGTGTGTATTTCATCTAACTTTCAGTACTTTTAGCATTTACTAAATGAAAAACTCTTACCTGCGGGATACTGTCAGAGTCAAATACAAGTGTAACACGAGCACAGTTGTCGTCTAGGTAGCCGTTGTTGGGTAGGCACTGAGTGCCGATGGACTGTGGATGTTCACGAGTGGAGCATATACCCAGATGATTGCATGGTGGACGAAGGCAAGACGGGAAATGATGCTCTACACACTCCTGGCCTAGTGGACACAGGGGGCGCTGTGGCTCACCAGAGTCTGACTGCAACAAGCAGGGCTGATGACCACAATGCACCTGTGATCACAATAAAAAAATCTTAATGAAGTATATATCTACATGGAGATAAAAATGAATAATAATAAAGATAAAGGAATAAATGATAACATATACAAAATTATGTCCTTAATGCATTTTCACCTTTTTAACTCCATCTGACATTAACATTTTACACTGCATGTGATTGTAATTGGTATTTTATCAGTACAGTAGCACAGTCTGAGGTAGCTTGTTGGACTCACTTTAGTGCATCTGCTGTTTCCATTCATGCACTGACAGCTGTTGCACCCATCCTCCCAGCGATCACCGTGATGAACCTGCACCCCAGAGTGATTGCATGCCTTTCCAACACCAATAACTACAGATGAAGAGAGATGGAGAGGAATACAGAGACTTCAGATCATAAACATTATAGTAGTTTGAAAGTTTGGAGTTAGTAAGATTCTTTTAATTAATACTTCTATTCAGCAGGGATAAAATAACATGATCAAACATGACAGTAAAGACATTTATAATGTTTAAAATAAATGCTGTTCTTTTGAACTTTGTATTCTTCAAAAAATCCTGAAAAAATTATTAGGGTTTCCACAAATTGATAAAAAGCACAAAATTTGCATTTTAGAATGATTTCTTCATTTGACACTTAAAACTGGTTTCAGCTTTGCTATTATAGAAATAAATTACATTTTAAAATATATTAAAATAGAAAAGGCTTATTTAAAATTGTAAAAATATTTCACAGTATTACTATTTTTACTTTTTTTGACCAAGTAAGGTTTGTACCAAGTAAGGGTTTGCTTTTTAAGCCTGTCCTATCATAATACGCATCAATAATAACATGCCATCCCATCATTTCAATAAATAAATAATCATAACATTTTACTTAACGCATTTTGTAAGGGACAATGAAACATTTAGTTGAATGCATTTAGCTGTATTTAAAAAAAAAATTCCACACAAAAGTTGGCGGAGCCTGTGCACTACCACCACAGACCCCTGTTGAAAGCTGCTGAAACAGGCAATTTAGTCTAGTCCAGTTTTGTTTGGCTGAAGTTAAGGTGGGCTCACACGACATGAGTAGACAGCAAAGATATTCAACACTTCATTTCTCATAATGCAAACAAGTAGGGTGGTCTGTCAGTGGGAACTCACACTCCTGGCAGCGCGGTCCAGCTCGTCCCATGGGGCAAAGACAGCGATATCCATTAATCTCATCCACACATGTGGCTCCATATGAACAGGGAGAGGACTGACACTCATCTATATCTGAGATCGAGTGAGTGACAGAAGTAGAGTGTGTTAGTCTGAATGTATCGAAAGTAGCATCGGATCTTTCCTCCTTATTGTGACATACACCTGAGTGAAAGGGCTCATCGGAAAAGAAAAAAAAATGTAGGATGAGGACTTCATTTCATTTGGTTTTGACTGGATACGAATGCAAGCTTGCAGTTGATTGTAAGAAAGCGACATATGTCATCAAATAGAAGTCTGTCAGTTCACAAGAAGACTGATATTTAATTAAAAATTATGAGCTAAATTTTCAAAATGAAACACATGCATGGATGAATTGTTCACAATGTATGAAGTGCGTAATTTTTGCACCACTAGTTGCACTAAATGGAACTGCAAAGACAATGTCTATGTTCAAATAGGCTTTCCGAACATTCCACTTGTAAATTATTTAATATTAATATTTTATATTAATTTAAACAATAGTATTTATGTTAAGTATTTAAGGAATGTCATGTCATGAATATTCATAGTCATATTTAGAGATATTTGCATATGTATTTACTCACTGATTCGACAGTCAGGTCCTGCAAATCCAGGTGCGCACTCACAGCGAAACCAGTTGACCCCATCCACACACTGTCCCCCATTATAACTACAGAAAGAGAGGGACAGAGAGACAGCATCTGAGTATATCTTACCAGCTTAGCAAGATAAAGATGCTACAGATGCATTAACTAGTAGCTTTCTTGCCCACGTTAGATGGATGTGTATAGACACATTTATATTCTGTATTCAGAATCAAAAGTTCAACTGAAGTTTTGTGAGTGACATGTTTATGGTAGTGATTGTTTTTTTTCCCTTTTCTGTACTTTTCTTCACTTACGTTATCTGTTTCATCACTTACCATGGATGAGGGTTGCAGTCATCAACATCTGAAAACAGAATGAAAACATCTCAAAGGCAGAACTACCAGATGATATATCAGAACTAGACCTGTCAGGGCAAATCACAGCCTGCCATACACGTGAGAGTAAATCACACTTACACATGCACAAGGTTTAGTTAGTGGATATTTTGGGAAAAGAGAAAGAGCTGGGGGAAATTGGTAAGTAGGCGTGGCCTTACCTTGAGCACAGGTAGGCCCCTTCCATCCATCCTTACAGATGCAGGTGAACACGCTGCCCCCTCCAATACAAGTCCCGCCATTTAGACACGGACCAGATTCACACGAGCTGTTCATGGCTAGAGAGAGAGACAGAGATAGTCAGAAAAATATAGATTAAATGAGGTCAACATGGTGGTGTTCTGGTTTCTATCTCACCCGTGTTACAAGTACTGCCACCCCATCCAGAGGGACACGCACATCGGAATGAGTCTCCATGATCATAGCATGTTCCTCCGTTAGCGCATGTACTGGAATCACACTGACTGTCTCCTGTAACAATAACTCTACTTTGAGTACAAGTGCATAAAGCTAAACGCCTAAAATGGAAACTAAAACACATTCACTTACGTGAGTTACATGTCTTTCCTTTCCAGTTGTCAGTGCAGCGACAGTAGAAATCATTCAGCAGATCGATGCACATACCCCCATTAAGACAAGGCTCGCCGCTACACTCATTCACCTCTGAAGAGAAGATTATAATCACAATTAAAAAATATTATACATCATCAATAGTGGTTCGCTCCTGTAAATTAGGCTGCAGTACTTTAATTCTGATGGCGAATATATGCTAGATCCTGTACTAAAACAGACTCAGATCAGCATTGCCATTAGATCTTGCTAGAACAGCAAGCAACCTGGTTTGTGGAAAGAAGCTAAAGGTTGGTAAAAATGTCTTACTTTCAGCAAGACTGCATTTATTTGATCAAAACTGTAATACTGTGATATATTATTAAAATATAAAATACTAAAAAAAATATTTGAATATATTATAAAATATAATTTATTCTTAAGCTGAATTTTCAGCAGCCATTACAGTCTTCAGTGTCACATGATCCATCAAAAATCATTCTAATATTCTGTTTAGGTGCTAAAGAAACTATTATTATTATTATTATAATTATCAATGTTAAAATAGTTGTGCAGCTTAATAAATCTCTATGGACTAAATGTGTTTAGAGCTCCACTACTAAAAGGACAATAGTTAAGATAAAAATAGAGCTGATATTTTTACCCAGCTCACAGAGTTGCCCATCAAAGCCATCAGGACAGACACAGCGAAAGGAGTCAATGTCATCAATGCATGTTCCTCCACTCTGACAAGGAGATGATGCACAGTCATTTATATCTAAGAAAGAAAGCAGAAAAGAAACCCCCATTAATTGGGGTGTGTACTGTAAATACTGCTATAAAGCTGTAATAATGGTGTGTGTTTAGATGTAATATTACTCACTCTCATGACAGTATGTCCCAGTGAATCCTGGTTGGCAGGCACAAGTGAAGTTTCCCCCTGACTGACTGATGCAGCGCCCGTGAGGACCACACACATTTGATAAGATGTGCTGAACCGCTTTCGCTGTGCCATTGGTTGTCATGGCAATAGTACAACTGTCAATCACTAATGAGGAAAAAGAACATTATCCAAAACAACATTAACCAAACATTGATATTAATGTCAGGAGAGGACATACAAAAGGGAAAAATAAAAAATAAAACAAAGTGTCTGTTTACATTAAGTGCAAATAGCCTGCCTTGTTGGCAGAGGCTATTTGCACTAACTCCACCCACCAATATGTGGTTGGGCTGGACAACATTACAAAAGGTGGCCATCAATTAATGGCTTCAGTGGTGTAGGTGATAAAGCGCTTAATGCATTCTTTATGACGCGAGCGACCTGAGTTCAAATCCGCCTTTTGCCGAACTCGTTCTTCTCCCTTTTCACATCTCTTATTATTTTCAATAAAAACAAAGGAAATAATTGAGAAGTTTAAAATAAAGCATCAGGTTGGGTTAGGGTAGGTATAGGGAGGACTTTATTGTCCCTATATGGTAGCATCTATTTAATAATTCTAATAAAAATGATCATTTACACTCAATACATTATTACTGCATGCTGTTTTATAATCTACAGTACTGAGGTGCAGTTATTTGCCACTTTTAGCAAAAAGTAGTATAAATAGCAGAAAATACAGCTATTTTTACATAGTGTAAATAGAATCTATTGCTATTTAGTGTAAATAGCATATCGCTAAGAAAATACTTCTATTTTCAGTTAGTGTACATAGAATCCATTGCTATTTGCACTTGTAAATAGCATCTATCGTTAAGAAAATATGCTAATTTCACTTCATCTATTGCTATTTTCACTTAATAGCCACTGTCTTAATAAAATGAACGGAAAATAAAATCAGTTAGAAATAGTAGTTAGCTTAAGTATAGTAACACGCAACTTTTATCTAGTGCTTTCTCTGGGAATCAAACATCGCTGTGCTCTAATAAATGAGCTACAGGAACATCATACATTTTATGAGGCCTTCGGTGAGGTCATTTGTCTACCTTGGCATGTGCTGGTTTTGCAGTGGTCTCGTAGCTGACTACACGTCTTCCCTTCATATTCATCTGCGCAGGCACAGTAAAAATCTCCCTGCATAGAATGACACTGGCCTTTATTCTGACATGGGTTTGGACTACACAGATCCACCTGCACCTACAGAGAGAGAGAGAACGAGAAAGGAAATGAGTGACTGAGAAAGAGAAAGTTCTTTGTGTGCATACTTTATGTAATTATTGGGCTCACCTCACAGTTGGTTCCGGTGTATCCGTACAGACACTCACAGTCATAACCCGTGGCTAGTGAACGGCAGCGTCCACCATTCTGGCAAGGGGAGCTGGCACACCTACTTTGCTGCACTTCGCAGTGTCTTCCCATGAAGCCTGGCTGGCACTGGCACACGTAACCATGACGACCATCCTAACAAAAACACACAGAGGTGGAGATGTTTTGCAGGTGTGCGGGGCAGAAGCCCAAGTAAGCCTGTAAAACTTAGGGAGCAAATAACCAAGAAATGATAACCTACTCCAATATAAATTCCATTACATGGTATTTTCTTAAAGGGATAGTTTACCCAAAACTGAACAAAGAAATTAGTTACTTTTGTCCAAGGAATACAAAAAAGGATATTGATAATCAAACCATTTTGACCTCCATTGTATAGACAAAAAAAAAAAAAACACTTGAAAGAAACATTTCTCAACAGAAAATAAGTCACACAGGTAACTATCCCTTTAAGAATATCTGCATCGCCCAAATACCTTAATCATCTACAGAACCAACACCTATTTAATTTCTTTTAATTTAGTGTGCTCACACTTGTGCCAACATTGATTCTTTGAGAAGAAACATGCAAATTTTGCCATAAGAAGTGTAACTTAAATGGCTACAAAATCTGTATGGTTTGAGATTAGGTTGTTCATGGTTTATTTCACTAAATTCTGCTA
Organism: Labeobarbus marequensis; assembly: GCA_034780575.1. NCBI lineage: Eukaryota > Metazoa > Chordata > Actinopteri > Cypriniformes > Cyprinidae > Labeobarbus > Labeobarbus marequensis. The sequence continues at coordinate 23,642,934 of JAUZSZ010000115.1, read as the reverse complement.
TTCTGAAAAAAACACCTTTTTCTTACAGTAGCACCGTCAAAGGCAATAACAATCACGGAAATGTTAGAAAAATTCATAAAGGGAGGAATTCACTAATGTCTTCAATAAATTCAGTAATGAATCTGACCTCGAATTGCATCATTTATTTGCACACTGCATTACGTAAATCAGAACAGTGTAAAGAACCACAAATGTGCACTGTTCTGAGAGTTGTTTGTGGAGGATGCAGACATGCAGTGCAACTGATTCATCCCAAAATGTCTAAACAGACATGCCAAATAAAACAGACATATGCCCACCTGACAGGTTCCTCCATTTTGACACTGTCCGTAACAGCTATTGACATCTGTAAAATAATCATCAACACAATCAGCACATCATTCTGGTCCAAAATGTGTAAAAATTGAAAACAAAAGATCAAAACAGCTTTTAGACATGCAAGAGCAGGCAGATTAACAGAACACATGCACAATTAGGAGAAAACTCATTGTTAGAGACAAAGCAATACAGAATAATTGAAGATGGAAAATACGTCTTTCTCAAATACTGCTTTCTCAAAAACGACCACATGTTTCTGTTATATACATTAATTGTAAAGACTGTGGCGGTCACTCTGTTTAATGTAATTAAAAAGAAGCTTTTAAGCTTCAAAAAGGACAAAAATGTAAAATAAATGCCTCATAAAAGTGGTCTTCTGAAGCTATACGATAACTTGGTGTGATAAACAGAGAAATGTAACAGACCAGAATGCTTATTTGTGAAAGAATCATTTGAGTTGGATATTTTCTAAGAATTAATTGATCCAGTTCACAAAACTGGTTGTAATGAATACTGACTTATATTTCAGCATTTTTTCTAGCATGGTAGAACAGAACATTGTCTGTTTTTGGATCATCATTAGGAATTTTTGGATGCACTATTGTTTTAAAGCTGCTTTTGCTTAATGAATAACAAAGCAGTTTTAATCAGCATTAGAAAAGAGAAGGAAGAGCAAAAGTTTGCTGCTTTGCTGAAAAAGAGTGAAAAGGTATAAGGGGTATAGACTTTGTAGGCTTTATAGAGTTTGTATACTGACTGATATTACAGTTCGGTCCCGCCCAGCCCGGGTAGCAGTTGCAATGATATCCACCAATTAGATTTTTACAAGCGTAAGCATTTAGACAAGGTCTCCTCGTACACTCATTCACATCTGTGTGAGAGACAAGAGGAGGATGAGGGGAGCTGAAGAGAGCATGGAAGTTCAAGCCCAACCACCAAGCACAAGATCTCAGATATTTCAAACCAAATAAAAAAACTCAGATTCCCATGATGCACCGTGGAATAGTCACATCATCTGTAAACAGCTTTACATTTTCCCCTGTTTGTATTGTTACTACAGTATCAGTGATATCACACCTCCAAAACACTTACCAGAAGCTCATAAAAAGGAGGTAAAACTCTACTAAATATTCATGTTCTCTCATAAAAGCATTGAGACACCCTAAAATAGTAGAGGGGCAACAAGATGATTTAAAATGATTTAATATAAAGCATGATAAGCATAAAAAGTTGGGGTTATTAAAAATCTGAAATATTTTGATTTTAGTTGCCTTATTTATTTAATTGTTTATTTAATTTAATTATTTTTTTATTTACAAACCAGGGTTCTTGGAAAACACTGATATATAAGGAAGCCTAATTTTGAAAGTGGGATTTCTAGACCTGTTTGATGTGTATAGGTGACTATAATGAGTATAAAATGTTAATAAAAGTTGTGTGTGGTGCTATAGCTATATGGGACTGATGTTGTACCACAGATGAAATCGAACTCTCTTCTTAATCCTGCACAGGTAACCCTGTCCGCTCCACACCTGAGAATAGAGCGCAACCTGGGAAACCCGACCTGCCCCCATAACTAGACACCACAGCTACAATTCCACACTGCGCTTGTTTACAGTTTATAAAGCATTTCCTGTTGCACTCGCAGCAGCGGAGTAAAATACTTCCACCACACCCCTTTTGAGCGTCTTTCTCCACCCCATGATCACTCTAATATAGTCATGCAAAAAGATAAATTTAGCCCCCGTCTTGGCAGTTGCCAGGCCTGTTGATATATATAGCTTTACTTAAATCACCTAGGTCCGGTTACAGATAATATTCAGCTATCTGCCATGACCACACAGTCTGCAATTCCATATCACACACATACAGTACACACCCGCAAACTCAGGTTAAATAAACATACAAGCACGCAATGACTAAATATATACATAGTTGCAGGCATATCACATACTCATGCACTCACAAAAACAATCAAAACACACACTCACACTGTAACACAATCAACTGTGAGTAATTTGTGGTGTAATATGTAAACGCAACATTCAGTTACACACCTCATTACATTAAACAAGCACTATGCATTGCACACTCAGAGAACTGCTGATATTTGCGAGGTGCCATCTGGCCCCCTATTTAGACATGGTATGATACAGTTAAACGTGGTACTGTTTTGTAGGCCCCAATAGATATGAGCAAAAAATCAATCATATGAATTCATGCGCACACTAGGTCTCACCTATCTGACAGGTCTTGCCGGTCCACTGTGGGAGGCATAAACATTCGAAGCCATTCTCCAGATCAATGCAGGTCCCCTCATGAGCACACGGGTTTGACATGCACTCATCTTTGTCTAAAATACACAAACGAAAAACATACAGAAAAATAAGTATGCATAATATGTAAATTTCTAGTATAGTCTGTCTCATATCTGAGTCAATAAAAAGTGAATGACTTCTGACCTTTAGCACAAGTTGGGCCGTCCCACCCTGGGGGACACTGGCACTCAAACCCTGAAGCCAGCTCATGACATTTCCCGCCATTTGCACATGGGTTTGACATGCATGCATGCTCAGCTGTAAGATACAAACACATTTACACACACACACACACACACGTTTTGGTAGACCTTGTTAAACTCAAATCACAGGTTGGCATAAGCATTTCTTAGCTATATATTATTTCTGCCATTCCTACACTTGTATATTAAAGCTATTAATTTTGAGAATTATATGACAACTTTTGTCAGAGTTTTACTAATCTTTCTTACCGATATGACAGTTTTTGCCGGAGTAACCCTCAGGGCAGGAGCAGAAATATTCATCTGGCTCTGTATTCAGACACGTGCCTCCATTTACACAGGGCTTGTGTGTGCCGCAGTAATTTAGATCTGTACAGAAACAAATACATAATACACAATCAATCTTTTCCAGCAGGAAAGAATATGGCACAAAAAGCTGTAACACTCCACTCCGAGCAGAAAAATGTGTGTGGATGTCAGTGAATGTCTAAAGTGAGAGGGAACAGACCTCAACTGCATTCATTTACTATCGTAACAAAACATTTTTGAGTTAAGTGAGACATTTCAGGTCATAACACAAGGAATCTCATATAAAAGTTATTTTTTTGTGTGAATGTGTATATTTGCAAATTGTTTATATAAACTACCGTTCAAAACTTTGGGTTAAGTAAGATTTTTATGCTCATAATTGTTGCATTTATTTGATCAAAGTAAAAGTAAAAGCAGTAATATTGTGAAATATTGTTACAATTTAAAACAACTCTTTTCTATTTTTAATATATTTAAAATGTAGTTTATTCCTGAGATGGTAAAGCTGAATTTCCAGCAGTGTCACATGATCCTTCAGAAATTATAATAATATGCTCATTTGGTACTCAAGCAACATTTCTTCTTTTTATCAGTGTTGATAAAAGAACAGCATTTATCTGAAATCGAAATTTCCTATAACATTATAAATGTTTTACTATCTCTTTTACTGAAACCTTTTAATGCATCCTCGCTGGATAAAAGTATTAATTCAGTATAAATCAGTATATATGTGTGACTACAGATTAACTTTTTAATGTTCTTATAACTATAACTTTAATCAAATTAAATACACAATATGCTGCATAATTTCATATTTATTTGCTGTTATCGGATGCCCATTTACCACAAGTTGGTATGATTCTTTAGAGTATTCATGAAATGTCTGTAACATTCTTTAGTTAAAATTCCTCAATGGTTGTGTAAAATAACACCCTTTTTACTTTGTCAACAACAGCTCTGTTCACAGCGACTCGTTTTGGTGCATGTCTCTTTAAATGATAATGAGATACTGCTCACCCCATCCCTCTCTTCTGTGAGGCGTGTCAACACAAAACATGTGAATTGTTGCGTTGGTCTTGGAGGTGGTCTTATTCAAATAGCTAGCTATCTACATAGAAACCGGCTACAAATTGAAACAGCTCGCTGGATGACACAGTTTCAGACACAGACATCCCATAACGAACTGGCTGCGTGTTTTCATTTCAGCTTTTCTGAGCTGGCAGACTAGCTAAAGCTAAAAAAGTGAAAATTTTGAAAAACAGGTCGTTATGTTTGATTCGAAAATCCGATGTCCCCTTTAAAAGAAGGCAATTCGACCTACCTTTGTCACACAGAAGTCCACCCCAGTTCTTCTCACAGGTGCAGGTCCAGGGTTTCGCGCAGGTGCCATGAACACAGCCTGGGTACGGCAAACACTCATCGCACAGTGGGCCCTGCCAGCCGTACTTACACCTACAAAACCAACAGAGCATGAGCAGGAGTGTGTGTGTGTGTGTGTGTGTGTGTGTGTGTGTTTGTGTGAACTGAATCTATACCATTGAACACATTTATCAAACAGCATTTAAACCTATTACATCATGTCAGCTTAGCATGATTTTCCACTTTCTTTTTATTTACAAATTTGAAAAGTCTTCCATTCACACAGAAATATAAGCATTTCTGATAGTGTCACACCTTGCACATGTACATTACACCGGTAACTCTAAGAGAGGGAAGTCTGAGTATCACGGAAACAGGAGTGTAAACTTCTTTCCAGTAGCAGACACAGGTCATGACCTCTGTCTCTTTCCTAATCTTAGACAGCAATGAATTCCAGACAGACTGGTGGTCAAAGGTCATTTCCACCTCACATACTTTAAAAGATGGGTTAATTAACACAGAGGAAAAGAAACATCACTCATACACAAAACTGAAGGTGACAATTCAAAACAGCATACTACCACACTCTACTATTTCTGTACCATATTGTATAGCATACTGTGTGTAAACTT